>OY812998.1:83013820-83018820 GCA_963681545.1 Germaria angustata
TACCAGACGCTTTACAAATTTGCTTGAAACTAAGCAATTTGAATTACAGAACAATTCACGCCCACAACTCGAAACAGAATACTAAAAATCCTGTCTACCAGCGATTGGCCCAACCATTCTATCCAAAACTCACCAATCCGCATAGGATTTTCCCCAGAATCAATAAATACCACCACAATGGGCAATTCCAGTTTAACCAGAATAGGTTTAACCAAAACCCATGACTCACAATTTACCTATCAGAATCCAAGCCGTTATAATCAGTCGCATAATTCGTTCAACCAAACAGGACCATTTAATCAATATTTTGCTAGACCGACCACATCCAACTCAACAAGACCATCATAGGTTCGGACACAACACTACAACCTTTCCTATAAAACCAATATCGGTGGAAGTAGGCGATTCTGCACAGTTTAGACAAAGCAATCCCCATCAAAGTTTTAAGCGTCCACTTCAAAGCCAAATGGCGCATCCTACAAATAAAATACAGCGCAATTTTCATTTAAGAACAGAATATCCTAGCCAATATCATAATGATATTCCAAACCCATTGATAGATTTTTCAGACAATAATGAAGTTATTCCCAATAATAACATGTCAAGCGAAGACAATAGGTTGGAAGATACTGACAACATTAATTTTTTAGATTAACGCCTTCTTCTCTTCCATACATGGAATATACCACTAGAAGAGGAGACAAAATTGATTTTCTAATAGATAGAGGCTCTAATAAAAATTATATACAATCTACTCGTATAAGAAATCCGCTTAAGAATGAAAAGCCATTCAGAGTTAGCTCAGTTGCGGGTGACATAGAAATAACTCACCACACGTATGTTGATATTTTTGGCCCACCAAGAGAAAAGATAAAATTCTACATTTTACCTACTTTAGCCTCCTTTCACGGAATCATAGGTAATGATATATTAAAAACCTTAAAAGCAACTATTCATACAGATCAGAATTTCATGACCATATTTCCCGATACCAAAATTCCACTAAAACAAAAAATATCTCGAGAGGTTAATAAGATAAAAGTACAAGTACCACATTTAACGCAGGACTTACAAATAGAATTGGACAAGATAATAAGAAAATGTCCTAATTTATTCTCGGATCCAGACGAAAAATTAACATTTACTACCTTAGTAAAGGGCGAGATACGTACCACCCCAGATACGCCAGTTTACTCAAAGCCATACCCTTATCCAATGGCATTGAAAGGAGAAGTTGAACGACAAATAGAAGAACTTCTCGACAACGGAACTATAAGGAAATTTAAGTCCCCATATAACTCGCCGGTATGGATAGTTGACAAAAAACAGACAGTTCTGCTGAAAAAAAATACCGTATGGTTATCGATTATCGTAAGCTCAATTCGGTGATCATACCAGACAGGTACCCTATTCCGGAAATAAATGAGGTACTTTCCAACTTCGGTAGGAAAAAATTATTTACAGTTATCGACTTGAAAAGTGGTTTTCACCAAATACCCCTTCCGCAAATCTGATATAGAAAAAACGGCGTTCTCTGTAAACAACGGGAAGTACGAATTTTTACGTCTTCCTTTTCGACTTAAAAACGCACCATCAACTTTTCAAAGGGCGCTAGACGATATCCTACGGCAACATATTGGTAGAGATGAAGAAGAACATTTACACAATTTAGAAGTAGTATTCAAAACTCTGGAAAGCGCTAACATGAAAGTACAAATAGACAAGTGCACATTTTTAAAAAATGAAGTAGAATTTTTGGGATATGTTGTAGGTGCCGAGGGAATTAAGACAAACCCTCGTAAAGTGGATTCAATAGCAAAAATGCCAGCTCCAAAAATTTTAAAGAACTCTGATCATTCCTTGGAATGGCTAGCTACTATCGTAGATTCATCAGAGATTACGCCAAGATAGCAAAACCATCACTAGTATGTTAAGAGGTGAATGCGGTAATATTTCTAAAAATGCATCAAGAAATAAATCTATTACTTTAAACCAAGCGGCTCTGGACTCATTCAAAAAAAAATATATTGATATCACGAGACATTACGCTTTCCCATCCAGATTTCGAAAAAGACTTTGAGCTCACCACTGATGCATCCGATTTTGTAATTAGTGGCGTATTGTCACAAGATAGTAAACCAATTACATTTATATCCAGGACTCTCAATAAAACAGAGGAAGGATATGCGACAAATGAGAAAGAAATGCTCGCCATTATATGGTCGCTAAATGCTCTCAGAAATTATCTGTATGGTTCAAAAAAAATTATAATTTACACCGATCACCAACCACTTACTTACGCTCTGAGTCCAAAAAATACAAATTCCAAAATGAAACGATGGAAATCGATTCTGGAGGAATATAATTATGAACTCAAATATAAACCCGGATATTCTAATGTGGTAGCAGATGCGTTATCAAGACTACCACCACAAATAAATACTCTCACATCCACAGTCCATAGTGACGATAGTTCCCCACATGATCTTATACAATGCGCCGAAGTGCCGATTAACGTTTTTAAGAATCAAATATTCCTTCAACAAGCTCTTCATCATATCAATTTAAAATTATATTTCCCACAATTCACAGACATATCATTACTGAACCAACATACGATAAACAAAAACTTATATCGCTCTTAAAGAGATATCTTAACCCATCCGTAATAAACGGAATACACACAGAAGAAAGGACACTTGGTATGATTCAGAACATTTATCCCCACCATTTTGGCAATTACAAAAGCCGTTTTACAAGGAAAATTGTTGAAGACATTGTAAATAATCAGGAACAGGAAAACATCATTTTAGAAACTCATTTGCCGGCTCATAGGAACGCTACAGAAAATAAGGTCCAAATATTGGAAAAAGCATACTTTCCAGGCATGCTCAGTAAAATTAAGAATCTAATAATAAACTGCACAACATGTAAAGAAAATAAATATGAACGTCATCCTAATCGATCAAAATTGGGTGAGACTCCAATGCCAACCTTCCCAGGTCATACAGTTCATATGGACATCTTTCTAACAGAGGGTAAAGTTGTTTTGACAGCGCTAGACAAATTCACAAAATACGCTCAAATCAGGATACTAAAGAGCAGGTCGATTGAAGATATTAGGAGACCGCTAAGAGATTTAATATTTAGTTTTGGCGTTCCAAAATTCATAATCATTGATAACTAACCATTCCTAAAATCAGCTTCAATCAAATTTACCCTCTGTTAGAAAGATGTCCATATGAACTGTATGACCTGGGAAGGTTGGCATTGGAGTCTCACCCAATTTTGATCGATTAGGATGACGTTCATATTTATTTTCTTTACATGTTGTTTATTATTAGATTCTTAATTTTACTGAGCATGCCTGGAAAGTATGCTTTTTCCAATATTTGGACCTTATTTTCTGTAGCGCAAATGCGTTTCTAAAATGATGTTTTCCTGTTCCTGATTATTTACAATGTCTTCAACAATTTTCCTTGTAAAACGGCTTTTGTAATTGCCAAAATGGTGGGGATAAATGTTCTGAATCATACCAAGTGTCCTTTCTTCTGTGTGTATTCCGTTTATTACGGATGGGTTAAGATATCTCTTTAAGAGCGATATAAGTTTTTGTTTATCGTATGTTGGTTCAGTAATGATATGTCTGTGAATTGTGGGAAATATAATTTTAAATTGATATGATGAAGAGCTTGTTGAAGGAATATTTGATTCTTAAAAACGTTAATCGGCACTTCGGCGCATTGTATAAGATCATGTGGGGAACTATCGTCACTATGGACTGTGGATGTGAGAGTATTTATTTGTGGTGGTAGTCTTGATAACGCATCTGCTACCACATTAGAATATCCGGGTTTATATTTGAGTTCATAATTATATTCCTCCAGAATCGATTTCCATCGTTTCATTTTGGAATTTGTATTTTTTGGACTCAGAGCGTAAGTAAGTGGTTGGTGATCGGTGTAAATTATAATTTTTTTTGAACCATACAGATAATTTCTGAGAGCATTTAGCGACCATAATATTGGCGAGCATTTCTTTCTCATTTGTCGCATATCCTTCCTCTGTTTTATTGAGAGTCCTGGATATAAATGTAATTGGTTTACTATCTTGTGACAATACGCCACTAATTGCAAAATCGGATGCATCAGTGGTGAGCTCAAAGTCTTTTTCGAAATCTGGATGGGAAAGCGTAATGTCTCGTGATATCAATATATTTTTTTTTGAATGAGTCCAGAGCCGATATATATATATATATATATATATATATATATATATATATATATATATATATATATAATATATATTAATATATATATATATATATATATATATATATATATATATATATAATATATATTAATATATATATATATATATATATATATATATATATATATATATATAATATATTAATATATATATCATATATATATAATATATATATCATTCCTTGGAATGGCTGGCTACTATCGTAGATTCATCAGAGATTACGCCAAGATAGCAAAACCACTCACTAGTATGTTAAGAGGTGAATGCGGTAATATTTCTAAAAATGCATCAAGAAATAAATCTATTACTTTAAACCAAGCGGCTCTGGACTCATTCAAAAAAAAATATATTGATATCACGAGACATTACGCTTTCCCATCCAGATTTCGAAAAAGACTTTGAGCTCACCACTGATGCATCCGATTTTGTAATTAGTGGCGTATTGTCACAAGATAGTAAACCAATTACATTTATATCCAGGACTCTCAATAAAACAGAGGAAGGATATGCGACAAATGAGAAAGAAATGCTCGCCATTATATGGTCGCTAAATGCTCTCAGAAATTATCTGTATGGTTCAAAAAAAATTATAATTTACACCGATCACCAACCACTTACTTACGCTCTGAGTCCAAAAAATACAAATTCCAAAATGAAACGATGGAAATCGATTCTGGAGGAATATAATTATGAACTCAAATATAAACCCGGATATTCTAATGTGGTAG
>OY812998.1:83026320-83033820 GCA_963681545.1 Germaria angustata
CGGCTCTGGACTCATTCAAAAAAAAAATATATTGATATCACGAGACATTACGCTTTCCCATCCAGATTTCGAAAAAGACTTTGAGCTCACCACTGATGCATCCGATTTTGTAATTAGTGGCGTATTGTCACAAGATAGTAAACCAATTACATTTATATCCAGGACTCTCAATAAAACAGAGGAAGGATATGCGACAAATGAGAAAGAAATGCTCGCCATTATATGGTCGCTAAATGCTCTCAGAAATTATCTGTATGGTTCAAAAAAAATTATAATTTACACCGATCACCAACCACTTACTTACGCTCTGAGTCCAAAAAATACAAATTCCAAAATGAAACGATGGAAATCGATTCTGGAGGAATATAATTATGAACTCAAATATAAACCCGGATATTCTAATGTGGTAGCAGATGCGTTATCAAGACTACCACCACAAATAAATACTCTCACATCCACAGTCCATAGTGACGATAGTTCCCCACATGATCTTATACAATGCGCCGAAGTGCCGATTAACGTTTTTAAGAATCAAATATTCCTTCAACAAGCTCTTCATCATATCAATTTAAAATTATATTTCCCACAATTCACAGACATATCATTACTGAACCAACATACGATAAACAAAAACTTATATCGCTCTTAAAGAGATATCTTAACCCATCCGTAATAAACGGAATACACACAGAAGAAAGGACACTTGGTATGATTCAGAACATTTATCCCCACCATTTTGGCAATTACAAAAGCCGTTTTACAAGGAAAATTGTTGAAGACATTGTAAATAATCAGGAACAGGAAAACATCATTTTAGAAACTCATTTGCCGGCTCATAGGAACGCTACAGAAAATAAGGTCCAAATATTGGAAAAAGCATACTTTCCAGGCATGCTCAGTAAAATTAAGAATCTAATAATAAACTGCACAACATGTAAAGAAAATAAATATGAACGTCATCCTAATCGATCAAAATTGGGTGAAACTCCAATGCCAACCTTCCCAGGTCATACAGTTCATATGGACATCTTTCTAACAGAGGGTAAAGTTGTTTTGACAGCGCTAGACAAATTCACAAAATACGCTCAAATCAGGATACTAAAGAGCAGGTCGATTGAAGATATTAGGAGACCGCTAAGAGATTTAATATTTAGTTTTGGCGTTCCAAAATTCATAATCATTGATAACTAACCATTCCTAAAATCAGCTTCAATCAAATTTACCCTCTGTTAGAAAGATGTCCATATGAACTGTATGACCTGGGAAGGTTGGCATTGGAGTCTCACCCAATTTTGATCGATTAGGATGACGTTCATATTTATTTTCTTTACATGTTGTTTATTATTAGATTCTTAATTTTACTGAGCATGCCTGGAAAGTATGCTTTTTCCAATATTTGGACCTTATTTTCTGTAGCGCAAATGCGTTTCTAAAATGATGTTTTCCTGTTCCTGATTATTTACAATGTCTTCAACAATTTTCCTAGTAAAACGGCTTTTGTAATTGCCAAAATGGTGGGGATAAATATTCTGAATCATACTAAGTATCCTTTCTTCTGTGTGTATTCCGTTTATTACGGATGGGTTAAGATATCTCTTTAAGAGCGATATAAGTTTTTGTTCATCGTATGTTGGTTCAGTAATGATATGTCTGTGAATTGTGGGAAATATAATTTTAAATTGATATGATGAAGAGTCAGCTTGTTGAAGGAATATTTGATTCTTAAAAACGTTAATCGGCACTTCGGCGCATGGTATAAAATCATGTGGGGAACTATCGTCACTATGGACTGTGGATGTGAGAGTATTTATTTGTGGTGGTAGTCTTGATAACGCATCTGCTACCACATTAGAATATCCGGGTTTATATTTGAGTTCACAATTATATTCCTCCAGAATCGATTTCCATCGTTTCATTTTGGAATTTGTATTTTTTGGACTCAGAGCGTAAGTAAGTGGTTGGTGATCGGTGTAAATTATAATTTTTTTTGAACCATACAGATAATTTCTGAGAGCATTTAGCGACCATATAATGGCGAGCATTTCTTTCTCATTTGTCGCATATCCTTCCTCTGTTTTATTGAGAGTCCTGGATATAAATGTAATTGGTTTACTATCTTGTGACAATACGCCACTAATTACAAAATCGGATGCATCAGTGGTGAGCTCAAAGTCTTTTTCGAAATCTGGATGGGAAAGCGTAATGTCTCGTCATATCAATATATTTTTTATTTTTTTGAATGACTCCAGAGCCGCTTGGTTTAAAGTAATAGATTTATTTCTTGATGCATTTTTAGAAATATTACCGCATTCACCTCTTAACATACTAGTGAGTGGTTTTGCTATCTTGGTGTAATCTCTGATGAATCTACGATAGTAGCCAGCCATTCCAAGGAATGATCAGAGTTCTTTTAAATTTTTTGGAGCTGGCTCTTTTGCTATTGAATCCACTTTACAAGGGTTTGTCTTAATTCCCTCGGGACCTACAACATATCCCAAAAATTCTATATATATATATATATATATATATATATATATATATATATATATATATATATATATATATATATATATATATATATATATATATGTATATGTATATATATATATATATATATATATATATATATATATATATATAGATATTTATATATATATATATATATATATATATATATATATATATAGTGAAATCTCCCGTAGGCGGACACTGACCGTCACAGCAGATTTGACCGTTAACGGGAGGTGTCCGTTTACGGGATAGTTCATTAAAAAAGTCCAAGACTGCGCTATTAAAGATCCTATTATGACTAGTAGGTAAACAAATTTTAACACAACTTAAGTACGCATGTTTTATTTTTCTAATTCATTTTAGTTTAAAGATTCATATACACACATTTATATAAACACAAATTGTAAGCCAGATCTTTCGAGATAAAATTTTTTTAGTAATAAACTGTGAATGTACATATATAGTAGGGGAAAAGAACTGATAGATTTTAGACCATAAACTACCTAGACCTGACAACTTTGAAAACGTGCATAAAGTTTGTGTAAAAGAGATAGCAAAACTATTTGTTTTTATATAGATATCTCTTCACACAAACTTTATGCACGTTATACAAAGTTTATGCAAAATATGATTCGGACCCTTTTGATACGTCAAAGTTGGGTATTCTGTGTATATTCTGTGTTTTAGACTGATTAGAGTTTGCCTGCCTCCATTTTTTTGCATACATATGTATGTACATATTTTCAAAAATGTTTAGATTTGTTACCTTTTTGCAATTTCAAATATATTTTAAATATATTTTAAATTAAATTCATAGCAATTATCGCTAATATGATAAAGGAAAAGGTGATACCATTTTTTTATTTTATCTCCTTTCTCCAACCTATTGATGTATTTAGTGTTATTAGTATTTAATTGGTGTAACATTTGAAACGATAGTATTTCTTCAACGCTATTAGATTTGGACGGTGGCTGCAGTATTGCCGGTAATGGTTTGCTTCTTATTTTTTCTTCATTGTAATATTTTTTACCTTGGATTTCGATCGTAGTGTTTCTAAAGTGTACCAAAAATGTCCCATTTAGGAGAGATGTTTCGTTTCTAATTGTAATATCCCCATTGAATCTGTTCAGGAATAGTATGCCGGGTGTAATTTCCTCTATTATTGGAATATGTTGGTTATTTATCTCGGTGCAGTTTGGTAAGCGACCCTTAAGTAGATTGCTAATGCAAGTATCATTGTTTAACTCTATTATATTATTACTTAAGCATATCTCTAAATTGTTATAATTTTTGCATTTATTTTTGATTCCATATATTTCCTTTTCACAATTAATTATTTCATTGAAATCTATTTTATTAATTCTATCTTTTTGTTTGACAGCTCGTACCTCGATTATTTTACAAATATCATTTTTAACGGTTAGTAAGCTTATAATATAGATAATTGATTTTCCATTAGATGCAATTTTTATTTCGGAAAATTCGAAAGCTTCGTCTAAATTAATGAATGGTAAATTTTCTCTGCTTACAATGTTTTTGGCTATCTCAATTTCTTCAGTAGATAAAATATAAGAATTTATTATATTGGCTTTCGCCCAATGTATGGCATATGCTATGTTTACAATTATTTCTAGTTTAAACTTCAATTTTAAAATTAAGTCATTTCTTCTATGTTCATCACCTTCCATAACTTTTACAATTTTGTTGATTATATTTGTAATTTCGTTAATTTTCTCAATTGTTAGCTTGTTAATTAACATTTGATTATTATTATTTTCCGGAACATTATTCAATTTATCTAAAACTATTTCATGGTCATGGCGATCAGGGCTTCCCGCTAACCATTTCCACGCACTTCCTAAGAAATCCTTTTATAAACTTGCAAATTGCTCAGGTGGGCTTTGATCTGAGATATTAATAGGGTTATGAATGGGTAATTAACACTATTTTGGATTTCTGGTGTTTTCGCCAATGGTTTCACGCCGTTTACTATGTCTATATATGTCTCGAGGTCCATTTCATGAATAATTTTGAAATTTCCTGTCTGTGTTCTGGCAACTCCTTTTTCAACTGCGATTAATTAAGCATTCGAGTAATCCAGAATTTGTATGTCCGCATTGCTAAGCGTTACAAGTAGTCTGTAAGTAAATTATATCCTGTTTTAGTTGCGTATTCTACTTTTATGTATTGTCTGTCCCTTTTCGGTTAGAACTGTAGAACGATTTCCTTCGAATAAGGTTTAGAAAGTTTTGTTCCTAGTCTTTTATTCCTCTTTACAAAAAGAATTTGTCCCGGTGCATATGACTTAAATTCCTGCCTGTTCTGGTCATGATACTGGATGTCTTTCTGTTGTTTTTTTTTTTTTGTTAATTTCTCTAAAATGTCATGTCTGGTCCTTTCTATATCATCTGGCGTAAAATTGACATTCCTGCCGAAAAATAAGTCTACTGGTTTTTTCCTGTAACTGAATGAATGCTGTGATTATATTCAGAGACGGCTCTTTCTAATAATTCTTCAAAGTTCCTATAACCTCTGTTTTCCTTAATGCACCTCATTATCTCTAGTAGGGTTGAGTGGAATCTTTCAACTTGACCGTTAGCCTGACTATTATATGGGGGCGTTGTAAAAATCTTCTAGCATAAATTTGATTGAAGCTGATTTTAGGAATGGTTAGTTATCAATGATTATGAATTTTGGAACGCCAAAACTAAATATTAAATCTCTTAGCGGTCTCCTAATATCTTCAATCGACCTGCTCTTTAGTATCCTGATTTGAGCGTATTTTGTGAATTTGTCTAGCGCTGTCAAAACAACTGTACCCTCTGTTAGAAAGATGTCCATATGAACTGTATGACCTGGGAAGGTTGGCATTGGAGTCTCACCCAATTTTGATCGATTAGGATGACGTTCATATTTATTTTCTTTACATGTTGTTTATTATTAGATTCTTAATTTTACTGAGCATGCCTGGAAAGTATGCTTTTTCCAATATTTGGACCTTATTTTCTGTAGCGCAAATGCGTTTCTAAAATGATGTTTTCCTGTTCCTGATTATTTACAATGTCTTCAACAATTTTCCTAGTAAAACGGCTTTTGTAATTGCCAAAATGGTGGGGATAAATATTCTGAATCATACTAAGTATCCTTTCTTCTGTGTGTATTCCGTTTATTACGGATGGGTTAAGATATCTCTTTAAGAGCGATATAAGTTTTTGTTCATCGTATGTTGGTTCAGTAATGATATGTCTGTGAATTGTGGGAAATATAATTTTAAATTGATATGATGAAGAGTCAGCTTGTTGAAGGAATATTTGATTCTTAAAAACGTTAATCGGCACTTCGGCGCATGGTATAAAATCATGTGGGGAACTATCGTCACTATGGACTGTGGATGTGAGAGTATTTATTTGTGGTGGTAGTCTTGATAACGCATCTGCTACCACATTAGAATATCCGGGTTTATATTTGAGTTCACAATTATATTCCTCCAGAATCGATTTCCATCGTTTCATTTTGGAATTTGTATTTTTTGGACTCAGAGCGTAAGTAAGTGGTTGGTGATCGGTGTAAATTATAATTTTTTTTGAACCATACAGATAATTTCTGAGAGCATTTAGCGACCATATAATGGCGAGCATTTCTTTCTCATTTGTCGCATATCCTTCCTCTGTTTTATTGAGAGTCCTGGATATAAATGTAATTGGTTTACTATCTTGTGACAATACGCCACTAATTACAAAATCGGATGCATCAGTGGTGAGCTCAAAGTCTTTTTCGAAATCTGGATGGGAAAGCGTAATGTCTCGTCATATCAATATATTTTTTATTTTTTTGAATGACTCCAGAGCCGCTTGGTTTAAAGTAATAGATTTATTTCTTGATGCATTTTTAGAAATATTACCGCATTCACCTCTTAACATACTAGTGAGTGGTTTTGCTATCTTGGTGTAATCTCTGATGAATCTACGATAGTAGCCAGCCATTCCAAGGAATGATCAGAGTTCTTTTAAATTTTTTGGAGCTGGCTCTTTTGCTATTGAATCCACTTTACAAGGGTTTGTCTTAATTCCCTCGGGACCTACAACATATCCCAAAAATTCTATATATATATATATATATATATATATATATATATATATATATATATATATATATATATATATATATATATATATATATATATATGTATATGTATATATATATATATATATATATATATATATATATATATATAGATATTATATATATATATATATATATATATATATATATATATATAGTGAAATCTCCCGTAGGCGGACACTGACCGTCACAGCAGATTTGACCGTTAACGGGAGGTGTCCGTTTACGGGATAGTTCATTAAAAAAGTCCAAGACTGCGCTATTAAAGATCCTATTATGACTAGTAGGTAAACAAATTTTAACACAACTTAAGTACGCATGTTTTATTTTTCTAATTCATTTTAGTTTAAAGATTCATATACACACATTTATATAAACACAAATTGTAAGCCAGATCTTTCGAGATAAAATTTTTTTAGTAATAAACTGTGAATGTACATATATAGTAGGGGAAAAGAACTGATAGATTTTAGACCATAAACTACCTAGACCTGACAACTTTGAAAACGTGCATAAAGTTTGTGTAAAAGAGATAGCAAAACTATTTGTTTTTATATAGATATCTCTTCACACAAACTTTATGCACGTTATACAAAGTTTATGCAAAATATGATTCGGACCCTTTTGATACGTCAAAGTTGGGTATTCTGTGTATATTCTGTGTTTTAGACTGATTAGAGTTTGCCTGCCTCCATTTTTTTGCATACATATGTATGTACATATTTTCAAAAATGTTTAGATTTGTTACCTTTTTGCAATTTCAAATATATTTTAAATATATTTTAAATTAAATTCATAGCAATTATCGCTAATATGATAAAGGAAAAGGTGATACCATTTTTTTATTTTATCTCCTTTCTCCAACC
>OY812998.1:83038820-83043820 GCA_963681545.1 Germaria angustata
AGTCCAAAAAATACAAATTCCAAAATGAAACGATGGAAATCGATTCTGGAGGAATATAATTATGAACTCAAATATAAACCCGGATATTCTAATGTGGTAGCAGATGCGTTATCAAGACTACCACCACAAATAAATACTCTCACATCCACAGTCCATAGTGACGATAGTTCCCCACATGATCTTATACAATGCGCCGAAGTGCCGATTAACGTTTTTAAGAATCAAATATTCCTTCAACAAGCTCTTCATCATATCAATTTAAAATTATATTTCCCACAATTCACAGACATATCATTACTGAACCAACATACGATAAACAAAAACTTATATCGCTCTTAAAGAGATATCTTAACCCATCCGTAATAAACGGAATACACACAGAAGAAAGGACACTTGGTATGATTCAGAACATTTATCCCCACCATTTTGGCAATTACAAAAGCCGTTTTACAAGGAAAATTGTTGAAGACATTGTAAATAATCAGGAACAGGAAAACATCATTTTAGAAACTCATTTGCCGGCTCATAGGAACGCTACAGAAAATAAGGTCCAAATATTGGAAAAAGCATACTTTCCAGGCATGCTCAGTAAAATTAAGAATCTAATAATAAACTGCACAACATGTAAAGAAAATAAATATGAACGTCATCCTAATCGATCAAAATTGGGTGAAACTCCAATGCCAACCTTCCCAGGTCATACAGTTCATATGGACATCTTTCTAACAGAGGGTAAAGTTGTTTTGACAGCGCTAGACAAATTCACAAAATACGCTCAAATCAGGATACTAAAGAGCAGGTCGATTGAAGATATTAGGAGACCGCTAAGAGATTTAATATTTAGTTTTGGCGTTCCAAAATTCATAATCATTGATAACTAACCATTCCTAAAATCAGCTTCAATCAAATTTACCCTCTGTTAGAAAGATGTCCATATGAACTGTATGACCTGGGAAGGTTGGCATTGGAGTCTCACCCAATTTTGATCGATTAGGATGACGTTCATATTTATTTTCTTTACATGTTGTTTATTATTAGATTCTTAATTTTACTGAGCATGCCTGGAAAGTATGCTTTTTCCAATATTTGGACCTTATTTTCTGTAGCGCAAATGCGTTTCTAAAATGATGTTTTCCTGTTCCTGATTATTTACAATGTCTTCAACAATTTTCCTAGTAAAACGGCTTTTGTAATTGCCAAAATGGTGGGGATAAATATTCTGAATCATACTAAGTATCCTTTCTTCTGTGTGTATTCCGTTTATTACGGATGGGTTAAGATATCTCTTTAAGAGCGATATAAGTTTTTGTTCATCGTATGTTGGTTCAGTAATGATATGTCTGTGAATTGTGGGAAATATAATTTTAAATTGATATGATGAAGAGTCAGCTTGTTGAAGGAATATTTGATTCTTAAAAACGTTAATCGGCACTTCGGCGCATGGTATAAAATCATGTGGGGAACTATCGTCACTATGGACTGTGGATGTGAGAGTATTTATTTGTGGTGGTAGTCTTGATAACGCATCTGCTACCACATTAGAATATCCGGGTTTATATTTGAGTTCACAATTATATTCCTCCAGAATCGATTTCCATCGTTTCATTTTGGAATTTGTATTTTTTGGACTCAGAGCGTAAGTAAGTGGTTGGTGATCGGTGTAAATTATAATTTTTTTTGAACCATACAGATAATTTCTGAGAGCATTTAGCGACCATATAATGGCGAGCATTTCTTTCTCATTTGTCGCATATCCTTCCTCTGTTTTATTGAGAGTCCTGGATATAAATGTAATTGGTTTACTATCTTGTGACAATACGCCACTAATTACAAAATCGGATGCATCAGTGGTGAGCTCAAAGTCTTTTTCGAAATCTGGATGGGAAAGCGTAATGTCTCGTCATATCAATATATTTTTTATTTTTTTGAATGACTCCAGAGCCGCTTGGTTTAAAGTAATAGATTTATTTCTTGATGCATTTTTAGAAATAATACCGCATTCACCTCTTAACATACTAGTGAGTGGTTTTGCTATCTTGGTGTAATCTCTGATGAATCTACGATAGTAGCCAGCCATTCCAAGGAATGATCAGAGTTCTTTTAAATTTTTTGGAGCTGGCTCTTTTGCTATTGAATCCACTTTACAAGGGTTTGTCTTAATTCCCTCGGGACCTACAACATATCCCAAAAATTCTATATATATATATATATATATATATATATATATATATATATATATATATATATATATATATATATATATATATGTATATGTATATATATATATATATATATATATATATATATATATATATATAGATATTTATATATATATATATATATATATATATATATATATATATATATATATATAGATATTTATATATATATATATATATATATATATATATATATATATATATATAGTGAAATCTCCCGTAGGCGGACACTGACCGTCACAGCAGATTTGACCGTTAACGGGAGGTGTCCGTTTACGGGATAGTTCATTAAAAAAGTCCAAGACTGCGCTATTAAAGATCCTATTATGACTAGTAGGTAAACAAATTTTAACACAACTTAAGTACGCATGTTTTATTTTTCTAATTCATTTTAGTTTAAAGATTCATATACACACATTTATATAAACACAAATTGTAAGCCAGATCTTTCGAGATAAAATTTTTTTAGTAATAAACTGTGAATGTACATATATAGTAGGGGAAAAGAACTGATAGATTTTAGACCATAAACTACCTAGACCTGACAACTTTGAAAACGTGCATAAAGTTTGTGTAAAAGAGATAGCAAAACTATTTGTTTTTATATAGATATCTCTTCACACAAACTTTATGCACGTTATACAAAGTTTATGCAAAATATGATTCGGACCCTTTTGATACGTCAAAGTTGGGTATTCTGTGTATATTCTGTGTTTTAGACTGATTAGAGTTTGCCTGCCTCCATTTTTTTGCATACATATGTATGTACATATTTTCAAAAATGTTTAGATTTGTTACCTTTTTGCAATTTCAAATATATTTTAAATATATTTTAAATTAAATTCATAGCAATTATCGCTAATATGATAAAGGAAAAGGTGATACCATTTTTTTATTTTATCTCCTTTCTCCAACCTATTGATGTATTTAGTGTTATTAGTATTTAATTGGTGTAACATTTGAAACGATAGTATTTCTTCAACGCTATTAGATTTGGACGGTGGCTGCAGTATTGCCGGTAATGGTTTGCTTCTTATTTTTTCTTCATTGTAATATTTTTTACCTTGGATTTCGATCGTAGTGTTTCTAAAGTGTACCAAAAATGTCCCATTTAGGAGAGATGTTTCGTTTCTAATTGTAATATCCCCATTGAATCTGTTCAGGAATAGTATGCCGGGTGTAATTTCCTCTATTATTGGAATATGTTGGTTATTTATCTCGGTGCAGTTTGGTAAGCGACCCTTAAGTAGATTGCTAATGCAAGTATCATTGTTTAACTCTATTATATTATTACTTAAGCATATCTCTAAATTGTTATAATTTTTGCATTTATTTTTGATTCCATATATTTCCTTTTCACAATTAATTATTTCATTGAAATCTATTTTATTAATTCTATCTTTTTGTTTGACAGCTCGTACCTCGATTATTTTACAAATATCATTTTTAACGGTTAGTAAGCTTATAATATAGATAATTGATTTTCCATTAGATGCAATTTTTATTTCGGAAAATTCGAAAGCTTCGTCTAAATTAATGAATGGTAAATTTTCTCTGCTTACAATGTTTTTGGCTATCTCAATTTCTTCAGTAGATAAAATATAAGAATTTATTATATTGGCTTTCGCCCAATGTATGGCATATGCTATGTTTACAATTATTTCTAGTTTAAACTTCAATTTTAAAATTAAGTCATTTCTTCTATGTTCATCACCTTCCATAACTTTTACAATTTTGTTGATTATATTTGTAATTTCGTTAATTTTCTCAATTGTTAGCTTGTTAATTAACATTTGATTATTATTATTTTCCGGAACATTATTCAATTTATCTAAAACTATTTCATGGTCATGGCGATCAGGGCTTCCCGCTAACCATTTCCACGCACTTCCTAAGAAATCCTTTTATAAACTTGCAAATTGCTCAGGTGGGCTTTGATCTGAGATATTAATAGGGTTATGAATGGGTAATTAACACTATTTTGGATTTCTGGTGTTTTCGCCAATGGTTTCACGCCGTTTACTATGTCTATATATGTCTCGAGGTCCATTTCATGAATAATTTTGAAATTTCCTGTCTGTGTTCTGGCAACTCCTTTTTCAACTGCGATTAATTAAGCATTCGAGTAATCCAGAATTTGTATGTCCGCATTGCTAAGCGTTACAAGTAGTCTGTAAGTAAATTATATCCTGTTTTAGTTGCGTATTCTACTTTTATGTATTGTCTGTCCCTTTTCGGTTAGAACTGTAGAACGATTTCCTTCGAATAAGGTTTAGAAAGTTTTGTTCCTAGTCTTTTATTCCTCTTTACAAAAAGAATTTGTCCCGGTGCATATGACTTAAATTCCTGCCTGTTCTGGTCATGATACTGGATGTCTTTCTGTTGTTTTTTTTTTTTTGTTAATTTCTCTAAAATGTCATGTCTGGTCCTTTCTATATCATCTGGCGTAAAATTGACATTCCTGCCGAAAAATAAGTCTACTGGTTTTTTCCTGTAACTGAATGAATGCTGTGATTATATTCAGAGACGGCTCTTTCTAATAATTCTTCAAAGTTCCTATAACCTCTGTTTTCCTTAATGCACCTCATTATCTCTAGTAGGGTTGAGTGGAATCTTTCAACTTGACCGTTAGCCTGACTATTATATGGGGGCGTTGTAAAAATCTTCTAGCATAAATTTGATTGAAGCTGATTTTAGGAATGGTTAGTTATCAATGATTATGAATTTTGGAACGCCAAAACTAAATATTAAATCTCTTAGCGGTCTCCTAATATCTTCAAT
>OY812998.1:83053820-83056320 GCA_963681545.1 Germaria angustata
CTCGGAAAAAACTTACCTTCATTAATAAATACTTCGTTGGGTTGGATAGTTGGAGGAAAAGTTAATGTTCACCCATCTGATTCGGTTTTGTCGTGTCATGTCACCACTCTAAATGAGCTTGATTTGTCGTTAAGAGCTTTTTGGGAAATAGAAGAGTTTCCTCGCAATAAACTCGTAAGATCAGAAGAAGAGATTCAATGTGAGCACCATTTGTCGAAAATACAGTTTTTGACCTCAATGGTAGGGTCAAGGTTCGGCTGCCATTTAAAGGCTCAGTTAATCAACTTGGAAATTCATTTGAAACAGCTCGTCGTCGTTTTTTGGCATTAGAGAAACGTCTTCAAAGCAATGAAGAAGTAAAGAGTATGTACATTGATTTCATGCGTGAATATATGGAACTCAGTCATATGTCAATAGTTAATTACGAAATTTTAAATCGTCCGCATTACGTCATACCCCACCATTCTGTATTACGTCTGCAAAGTGTGTCTACAAAGTTACGGGTGGTGTTCGATGCATCGGCTCGTACTTCTTCAAACATATCCCTAAACGATCTCCTCATGGTTGGCCCAACTATCCAAAAGGAACTAGTTCTCACAATTCTCTGCTTTCGGTTTCACAAGTACCCATTATCGGCCGATATTTGTAAAATGTATCGACAGTTCCTAGTTGACGAAAGGGATCGAAGTTTCCAACTTATTCTTTGGAGAGATAGCTCAAATAAGCCTCTCAATCTTTATCAACTTAACACGGTGACATACGGCACTTCAGCCGCACCCTTTCTCGCTATTCGAAGCCTTTCATTAATTGCGGACAAATATAGTAAGCAATTTCCTCTTGTTTCCCAAGTTCTGAAACAAGATTTGTACGTAGACGATCTTCTTACAGGAGCATTTACCATCGCTGAGCTTGATGCCAAGAAAACAGAAATAACTCAAATTTTAGACAAAGCTGGTCTAAAACTTTCGAAATGGAATTCTAATTGCTCTCTCATTAATACTTCAAATCAGGAGTTGCTATTTAAAACCAATAACGAAAATATAACTAAAGCTCTCGGAATGCCATGGAAACCTGATCAAGACGTTTTTTGCTTTTGTTTCGATTTCTCGAAGGTTGAAATTCCAACGAAACGATCAATTGTATCATCAGTTGCTCGAATCTTTGATGTATTGGGTTTGCTAAGTCAGATTGTAACGTCATTCAAAATTCTCATTCAAGAATTGTGGAAACAGCAACTTGATTGGGACTCGCCTGTAAGCGATCAACTCAAATCCCGCTGGGTTCAATTGGAAGAGAAACTACCTCATATTAATCAAATCGAATTACCCAGATATGTTTGCTTGAGCCCCGACGAAACTTTTGAAATTCATGGATTCGCAGACGCATCGCAATTGGCTTACGGATGTTGCATTTATATAAGAAGTTTAACACCAAAGTTCAAGTGAATTTGCTTATTGCCAAATCAAGAGTAGCCCCAGTATTGCAACAGTCATTACCCAGGCTAGAGTTATGTGCTGCCTTATTATTAAGTCGGACTTGGGAAAAAATCAGAGAACAATTTCAAATCAAGTATACGTATCGTGTATTGTTTTGGACAGATTCAAAAATCGTGTTAAATTGGCTGAAAAATCATTCTTCGACATATGTTTGTTTCGTCGCGAACAGAGTTTCAGAAATCCAGAACACAACTAACAATATACCATGGCGGCATGTGCCGTCAAAAGAAAATCCGGCAGATATCGTATCTCGCGGTTGTTTAGCGAACGAACTCAGTTCAACAATATGGTTCACAGGCCCACAGTTTCTTACAAAAAATGAAACCCATTGGCCCAACGGTTCCGTTACTACAACGCAACTTCCTTCATCGGAGTTTAGAAAGGCAACATTCAAAACAACCGTCATCGAGCACTCAATTATTTCGCAAATCATTCATAACCAATCTTCGTATCTTCGAATTCTTCACATCATCACATATCTTTATCGTTTTCTTTACAAACAAAAAGGAAATTCATACGTCACTGCTGAAGAGTTAAAACTAGCTGGTTTGAAAGTAATACACGACATTCAACAATCATCATTCAAAGAAGAAATTGAGCGCCTTAAAAAAGGTAAACTACTACAACCTTCACTACAAAAATTATCGCCGTTTATACAAGAAATTCAAAGTTATCGCACCTCATTACCGATTATGAGAGTAGGTGGCAGATTATCAAATGCAGACTTGCCATACGACACAAAGTATCCAGCGCTTCTCCCAAAGGATCATCGATTTACGCACCTGTACGTAAAATATCTTCATGTGAAACACTTACATGCAGGACCAAAAGCACTCATCGGAATTTTGCACCAACAAGTTTGGATCATCAACGCTAGAAATGTTGTACGAAAAGTTGTTCGAAATTGCGTGCACTGCTTTAAGTACAAACCTCGTCTTCTGCAACAGGTCATGGGTGACCTACCAGCTGATCGTGTTACTGGACATCGCCCTTTCCTCATTTGT
>OY812998.1:83061320-83081320 GCA_963681545.1 Germaria angustata
GATGTCCAGTAACACGATCAGCTGGTAGGTCACCCATGACCTGTTGCAGAAGACGAGGTTTGTACTTAAAGCAGTGCACGCAATTTCGAACAACTTTTCGTACAACATTTCTAGCGTTGATGATCCAAACTTGTTGGTGCAAAATTCCGATGAGTGCTTTTGGTCCTGCATGTAAGTGTTTCACATGAAGATATTTTACGTACAGGTGCGTAAATCGATGATCCTTTGGGAGAAGCGCTGGATACTTTGTGTCGTATGGCAAGTCTGCATTTGATAATCTGCCACCTACTCTCATAATCGGTAATGAGGTGCGATAACTTTGAATTTCTTGTATAAACGGCGATAATTTTTGTAGTGAAGGTTGTAGTAGTTTACCTTTTTTAAGGCGCTCAATTTCTTCTTTGAATGATGATTGTTGAATGTCGTGTATTACTTTCAAACCAGCTAGTTTTAACTCTTCAGCAGTGACGTATGAATTTCCTTTTTGTTTGTAAAGAAAACGATAAAGATATGTGATGATGTGAAGAATTCGAAGATACGAAGATTGGTTATGAATGATTTGCGAAATAATTGAGTGCTCGATGACGGTTGTTTTGAATGTTGCCTTTCTAAACTCCGATGAAGGAAGTTGCGTTGTAGTAACGGAACCGTTGGGCCAATGGGTTTCATTTTTTGTAAGAAACTGTGGGCCTGTGAACCATATTGTTGAACTGAGTTCGTTCGCTAAACAACCGCGAGATACGATATCTGCCGGATTTTCTTTTGACGGCACATGCCGCCATGGTATATTGTTAGTTGTGTTCTGGATTTCTGAAACTCTGTTCGCGACGAAACAAACATATGTCGAAGAATGATTTTTCAGCCAATTTAACACGATTTTTGAATCTGTCCAAAACAATACACGATACGTATACTTGATTTGAAATTGTTCTCTGATTTTTTCCCAAGTCCGACTTAATAATAAGGCAGCACATAACTCTAGCCTGGGTAATGACTGTTGCAATACTGGGGCTACTCTTGATTTGGCAATAAGCAAATTCACTTGAACTTTGGTGTTAAACTTCTTATATAAATGCAACATCCGTAAGCCAATTGCGATGCGTCTGCGAATCCATGAATTTCAAAAGTTTCGTCGGGGCTCAAGCAAACATATCTGGGTAATTCGATTTGATTAATATGAGGTAGTTTCTCTTCCAATTGAACCCAGCGGGATTTGAGTTGATCGCTTACAGGCGAGTCCCAATCAAGTTGCTGTTTCCACAATTCTTGAATGAGAATTTTGAATGACGTTACAATCTGACTTAGCAAACCCAATACATCAAAGATTCGAGCAACTGATGATACAATTGATCGTTTCGTTGGAATTTCAACCTTCGAGAAATCGAAACAAAAGCAAAAAACGTCTTGATCAGGTTTCCATGGCATTCCGAGAGCTTTAGTTATATTTTCGTTATTGGTTTTAAATAGCAACTCCTGATTTGAAGTATTAATGAGAGAGCAATTAGAATTCCATTTCGAAAGTTTTAGACCAGCTTTGTCTAAAATTTGAGTTATTTCTGTTTTCTTGGCATCAAGCTCAGCGATGGTAAATGCTCCTGTAAGAAGATCGTCTACGTACAAATCTTGTTTCAGAACTTGGGAAACAAGAGGAAATTGCTTACTATATTTGTCCGCAATTAATGAAAGGCTTCGAATAGCGAGAAAGGGTGCGGCTGAAGTGCCGTATGTCACCGTGTTAAGTTGATAAAGATTGAGAGGCTTATTTGAGCTATCTCTCCAAAGAATAAGTTGGAAACTTCGATCCCTTTCGTCAACTAGGAACTGTCGATACATTTTACAAATATCGGCCGATAATGGGTACTTGTGAAACCGAAAGCAGAGAATTGTGAGAACTAGTTCCTTTTGGATAGTTGGGCCAACCATGAGGAGATCGTTTAGGGATATGTTTGAAGAAGTACGAGCCGATGCATCGAACACCACCCGTAACTTTGTAGACACACTTTGCAGACGTAATACAGAATGGTGGGGTATGACGTAATGCGGACGATTTAAAATTTCGTAATTAACTATTGACATATGACTGAGTTCCATATATTCACGCATGAAATCAATGTACATACTCTTTACTTCTTCATTGCTTTGAAGACGTTTCTCTAATGCCAAAAAACGACGACGAGCTGTTTCAAATGAATTTCCAAGTTGATTAACTGAGCCTTTAAATGGCAGCCGAACCTTGACCCTACCATTGAGGTCAAAAACTGTATTTTCGACAAATGGTGCTCACATTGAATCTCTTCTTCTGATCTTACGAGTTTATTGCGAGGAAACTCTTCTATTTCCCAAAAAGCTCTTAACGACAAATCAAGCTCATTTAGAGTGGTGACATGACACGACAAAACCGAATCAGATGGGTGAACATTAACTTTTCCTCCAACTATCCAACCCAACGAAGTATTTATTAATGAAGGTAAGTTTTTTCCGAGGCGAATTGTGCCCTCGAGTAAAAGATCAAAAAATACTTCGGAGCTTAAAAGTAAATCAATACGCTGAGGCACGTTAAACTGAGGATCTGCAAGTTGGATATCCGACGGAATGCTCCACTCTGGATTGAAGCGTTCTGCTGGCTGTTGTGACGATATTGTTTTACTTACGAAAAATATTGTTGTAAATTCAAATGTTGACAAGCGAGATCTAATTGTTGCAGTGACCTTGGATTTTAGTTGCGTGCGGATGTCTGAAACACCTGCAATTTCTTGAAATGATTTACATTGCCGAAGGCGCAACCGACTAACTGCTTCGTGTGTTATCAGGTTGATTTCTGAGCATGAATCTAAAAGAGCACGACAAGGCTGTAAAATTCCAAAACTATCTCTCACTAATACGATAGCCGTAGGAAGTAAAACTCGACGATGATTGTACGTAAGAAACGCTGACTTTGTAGTTACGTGGATTGCTGCTGCACTATTTATTTGACTAGACGATGACTGTTTACTCGATGAAGTCGAAGGATGAAAGGATGGCGATGGCTGCAACGATGATGAAGATTGGAACGATGGCATAGAATGAGAAGGCGATGATGGTCGTTGAATAGACGAAGAATTTGTGAACGACGAACGATGTGATGATGACTTAACCGATTGTAATTGATCTGTCGGCGAATTGGAACTCGAATGATGCAAAGAAGTGTGGTGTGAAATACGACAAGTGCGGCATCGGGACTTGGACTGACATTTCGAAACCATGTGACCCTTGCGTAGGCAATTAATGCAAAGATTAGCCGACTTAACGAAGTCAAAACGACGAGGGATTGGCAAAGCTAAATATCGAGAACAACTTCCAATGAAATGATCTTTTCCGTTGCAGTATTCACACGAAACGTAAGATGTCATGAACGACAAACCGGGATGTTTGAATTTTGACTTGTTAACTGAATGATTTTCTGCCGATCTACTTTCTAGAAATTGACAGCGACGACTTAGAATTTCATAACATTCATCCCAAGATGGCAATTGGTCAAACTTCTGCTTTTCATCGTAAACGGCCTTTGATTCTGAATCAATTTTTGATAAAACGATATGAATAATCATTGCGTCCATTATTTGCTGTTCAGACCCTAATGATAACATAGAGCTGCGGAGTGCAGCTACATTATCTATTATCGACTGTAAGGCTAAAGCGTTTGTTTTGTGACTGGGCGAAATTGCAAACAAGGAATTTATATTATCAATAAAAATTAGAGACTTATTATCATATCGAGTTTTGAGGCAATCTAAAGCTTTTTGATAATTGTCTTCTATAACTTGGAAAGGCTCTACGGGGGCCAACGCTTGTCCACTGAGGCAATTAAGCAAGTAATTGAATTTATCTATCGTAGGAATGCAGGTCTCATCGTGAACCAACATTTTAAAAGTTGTAATGAATCGATGATATTCGGAGTATTTTCCATCAAATTTCGGAAGCTTCAGTTTAGGTAAATGACTTTGATGCGAAAATGTTGAAGTGTTTAAGAAACTTTGATCCATATCACTCGAACGGCGCTTCTTATTCAATAAGTCCACCATGAAACCTTTACTTGAAATAAAAAGCTCTTCCAAATCGGTGCGCCCTTCATCGGATGCTTCTAAACGCTCAATTTGAGTCTGAATGTGACTAGCTTGTTTGAAATACGATTCTAGCACTTGAAGGCGACATTCAATTATAGTATAATCTGCCGATGTACCTTGTTTTTCAACTTTACCCTTTAATTTGCTCATAGTCCGTTTCATTGCGCTTCGTTGCGATTTTAATGCCGAAAGATCAGTTTTTAACTTAGCTGCGTTGTCTTCGTCACTAATCATATTGATTTTAGACCAGATTAATTAAGAAGTTCAAATAATATATGGAATTACAAAAGAAAATACGTAATTAAACAATTGTACCATGTAATGTACAAAAGTACCAAATGGGCCGCCAATTACCCAGCACTGATTAGTTGCTTTAAGTTGCCCAACACTATTGTTTTATATGTGCAAGTGTATTTTACTTCTTCCAAACGAAAAATTCTATGCTTGCTGTTGTTGTTGTAAGTTGAATTAGGCAAATTCGTTTAGAGTTAATATGTAGGTATGTAAATAGGTCACTTACTTACGGGAATGATTTTTTGCAAATTCTTCAAGGTCGACTGCTTCAAAGGGTTGATGAAATCAAGCAAACGATGGGTTGATTTGCTTGTGTTGTATATGTATGTAAATGGTTTTACATTTACCAATGCAGGAACAAAACTTATGATGTTGATGATGGAAACGATGAATGCCAAGGGCTTTAATTACCAGAAGAAGTATGACGAGAATGATGATGATGATGTGAATTGAAGACCGAAGACGATAATGTTGAGAAGAGTTGGAGTCTTTCTTATAAATTAAACCGTCCTGTCACGGTCGCCAAAAATGTTTAGTATTTTTTCGTGATCTATGTATATATTTATTTCAAAATATATAGCAGATCTGCAGGATTTAATTTGAATGTGTATTGATTGAAAAACTAGACTTATCTGTTTAATAACTGTTTAATAAAAATCCACAAAAAAAGAATGCGTTGATGCTGTTGTCTTTCTTGTAGTTTTAATGAGAATGATTTAAAATTCAATACAAATGAATTGTCATAGTTACAAAGCTACAAAAATTTTTAATGAACGGTTATATTTTATAAGAAAGAAGTAACGTGATACAATAAAGAACAAATGTACGGTATTTAAGAGCGACAAAAATGTGTATATGAAGCAAAAATGAAATTAAACAAACTTGATAAATATAAAATTGCATTACATTATGGTAAATAAAAATATGTGTTACAGTGTGGAAAATAAAAATACGTGATTGTGACCGAACAATATATATATATATATATATATATATATATATATATATATATATATATATATATATATATATATATATATATATATATATATATATATATATATATATATATATATATATATATATATATATATATATATATATATATATAAGAAATTCGCAACAACATTAAATTGTCTCACACATGCTAATCTTACCTGTGGGAAAGTGTCAACAATTCCGGTGCATACCATTGGGAACACGACACTTGTTTTTAAGCAAATAATAATTTCACAACATAAATGCGCTGTACACGCGCTACTCCAGCTCGTGGGAAACTGCTGAGTCTACAATTCCGGTGCATAGAATAAGTTACATTTAAGACAAACATTTTTGTAAACAAGTTTAGTCTTTAGTTTTTAGCACAGAATATACACAGAATACCCAACTTTGACGTTTAAAAAGGGTCCGAATCATATTTTGCATATACTTTGTATAACGTGCATAAAGTTTGTGTGAAGAGATACCTATATAAAAACAACTAGATTAGCTCTCCCTTCCACACAAACTTTATGCACGTTTTCAAAGTTGTCGGGTCTATGTGTAGTTTATGGTTTTTAGTTGTTCAATGAATACTAAAAAGCTTAAGCTCCGAAAAAATTATTTTTTTTTAAATATTTCTATAATAGAAATATTAATTGGGACCCGCGGAACACATCCTGAAAAATAAAAAGTAAGGATTCGCGTGTGAAAAGCCTACATCCTGAAAAATAAAAAGTAAGGATTCGCGTGTGAAAAGCCTAGATCCTGAAAAATAAAAAGTAAGGATTCGCGTGTGAAGAACTCAAAACCTGAAAAAGATAAGTAAGGTGTAAGCGTGACATAGGTTAATAAAATATCCTAAGCTAAATTAATTATAAATAAATCTTTGCTAATGACATTAAAAGGACTTAAATATAATAATAATAAAAAAACTAATCAAGTGACATAATATTAAATAAAACATCTCAAAGTAAACTAAATAGAAATAAAATAAATTGAGTGACGCAAAATTAATTATGAATAAAAATCTTTTCAAAAAGGACTTGAAAAAAAAGAATAAAATTGATGAAGTGATTTAAGATTAAATAAAAATACAAGAGAATTTTAATAAAGTGACTAAATATTAAACATCTCAACTCAATAAAATAAGAGACAGAACTAAGTGATAAAAAATTTAAATCCTTGGACAATGGATTACTTGGACAAGCGGGTTGGAAATATCTATCCAAGAGGGACCCCAGTACTTCAGGAAAAGGATAATCCTAAAGGCCGAACAAATCAACCAGAGGAAGCCGAAATGCAGCCAGTAATCTTAAGTTGGTTGAAGTTAAGAAGAATAAGATTTAACATACTAAGAAACTATTTTTGCAATCCTTACATTAATTTATAGAAACTACATAAAAATTCAGAATAAGAGAAAATGTAATAATTAGAAGGAAAAAGAAGAAGAGTAAATTATATTTATTGACTGAGAAAGGATGCAAATTATTTTTAGAAAAAGTAAATATTCAAATTAAAAGGAATAAAAAAAATTTTTACAGTTTTGCTTAAACGAAAGCTTGCCAAACTTGATAAAAATAATAACAAACAAGTTCAAAAAAATAAAAGGAACAAGTTCCTTGGCAGGAATAAAAAAATCAAAGTAATTTTTTTTTGTGAAGTTCGTCTAGGATTTTCAGAATGAGTCATGACGATCAGCTATCCGCTACCTTATCCAGGCTTAATTTAGCCGCGTCCTCTTCAACTTCCTTCACTACCAGTCAAAAGAAGGAGTTGTTGGAATTAATATCAACAACCGTTTCTAATATTCTAACCCCTGCGGAAGAGAGGGATGAAGAATTAAATATAGATTTTAGTAATGCTGACTCATCAGACCGAATTTAATTCTTGGAGGAAGTCCGTAGAACGAATACTCCAAATGTACGGACGGAACAGAAATACAACTAAATATTTCTCAATCTTACACACAAAATCATAGGCGAGGCTGATGCAGCACTCGAATCCTATCGAACACTTCTAAATTGGGAAAAAATAAAGAAGTGCTTAATGATGCACTATTCCGACAAAAGGGACATTGGTACCTTAGAATACCAAATGACGTCCTTAACACAACGCGGAAACTCAATCCAACAGTTTTACCAGGAAGTTTATCAACACCTTTCACTAATACTTGATAGAATTGATTGCCTAGAATTAACAGAAGAAACTCTGATAGCTATGACGACATCATATAGGAGCAAAGCCCTCGAAACATTTGTCAGGGGGTTTAATGGTAATTTGCCTAGCCTCTTAAGCGTAAGGGAACCAGCTAGCTTACCAGACGCTTTACAAATTTGCTTGAAACTAAGCAATTTGAATTACAGAACAATTCACGCCCACAACTCGAAACAGAATACTAAAAATCCTGTCTACCAGCGATTGGCCCAACCATTCTATCCAAAACTCACCAATCCGCATAGGATTTTCCCCAGAATCAATAAATACCACCACAATGGGCAATTCCAGTTTAACCAGAATAGGTTTAACCAAACCCCATGACTCACAATTTACCTATCAGAATCCAAGCCGTTATAATCAGTCGCATAATTCGTTCAACCAAACAGGACCATTTAATCAATATTTTGCTAGACCGACCACAACCAACTCAACAAGACCATCATAGGTTCGGACACAACACTACAACCTTTCCTATAAAACCAATATCGGTGGAAGTAGGCGATTCTGCACAGTTTAGACAAAGCAATCCCCATCAAAGTTTTAAGCGTCCACTTCAAAGCCAAATGGCGCATCCTACAAATAAGATACAGCGCAATTTTCATTTAAGAACAGAATATCCTAGCCAATATCATAATGATATTCCAAACCCATTGATAGATTTTTCAGACAATAATGAAGTTATTCCCAATAATAACATGTCAAGCGAAGACAATAGGTTGGAAGATACTGACAACATTAATTTTTTAGATTAACGCCTTCTTCTCTTCCATACATGGAATATACCACTAGAAGAGGAGACAAAATTGATTTTCTAATAGATAGAGGCTCTAATAAAAATTATATACAATCTACTCGTATAAGAAATCCGCTTAAGAATGAAAAGCCATTCAAAGTTAGCTCAGTTGCGGGTGACATAGAAATAACTCACCACACGTATGTTGATATTTTTGGCCCACCAAGAGAAAAGATAAAATTCACGGAATCATAGGTAATGATATATTAAAAACCTTAAAAGCAACTATTCATACAGATCAGAATTTCATGACCATATTTCCCGATACCAAAATTCCACTAAAACAAAAAATATCTCGAGAGGTTAATAAGATAAAAGTACAAGTACCACATTTAACGCAGGACTTACAAATAGAATTGGACAAGATAATAAGAAAATGTCCTAATTTATTCTCGGATCCAGACGAAAAATTAACATTTACTACCTTAGTAAAGGGCGAGATACGTACCACCCCAGATACGCCAGTTTACTCAAAGCCATACCCTTATCCAATGGCATTGAAAGGAGAAGTTGAACGACAAATAGAAGAACTTCTCGACAACGGAACTATAAGGAAATTTAAGTCCCCATATAACTCGCCGGTATGGATAGTTGACAAAAAACAGACAGTTCTGCTGAAAAAAAATACCGTATGGTTATCGATTATCGTAAGCTCAATTCGGTGATCATACCAGACAGGTACCCTATTCCGGAAATAAATGAGGTACTTTCCAACTTCGGTAGGAAAAAATTATTTACAGTTATCGACTTGAAAAGTGGTTTTCACCAAATACCCCTTCCGCATATCTGATATAGAAAAAACGGCGTTCTCTGTAAACAACGGGAAGTACGAATTTTTACGTCTTCCTTTTCGACTTAAAAACGCACCATCAACTTTTCAAAGGGCGCTAGACGATATCCTACGGCAACATATTGGTAGAGATGAAGAAGAACATTTACACAATTTAGAAGTAGTATTCAAAACTCTGGAAAGCGCTAACATGAAAGTACAAATAGACAAGTGCACATTTTTAAAAAATGAAGTAGAATTTTTGGGATATGTTGTAGGTGCCGAGGGAATTAAGACAAACCCTCGTAAAGTGGATTCAATAGCAAAAATGCCAGCTCCAAAAATTTAAAAGAACTCTGATCATTCCTTGGAATGGCTAGCTACTATCGTAGATTCATCAGAGATTACGCCAAGATAGCAAAACCACTCACTAGTATGTTAAGAGGTGAATGCGGTAATATTTCTAAAAATGCATCAAGAAATAAATCTATTACTTTAAACCAAGCGGCTCTGGACTCATTCAAAAAAAATATATATTGATATCACGAGACATTACGCTTTCCCATCCAGATTTCGAAAAAGACTTTGAGCTCACCACTGATGCATCCGATTTTGTAAT
Source organism: Germaria angustata (assembly GCA_963681545.1). Classification (NCBI taxonomy): domain Eukaryota; kingdom Metazoa; phylum Arthropoda; class Insecta; order Diptera; family Tachinidae; genus Germaria; species Germaria angustata. The sequence goes on from OY812998.1 coordinate 83,071,097, forward strand.
TAGTGGCGTATTGTCACAAGATAGTAAACCAATTACATTTATATCCAGGACTCTCAATAAAACAGAGGAAGGATATGCGATAAATGAGAAAGAAATGCTCGCCATTATATGGTCGCTAAATGCTCTCAGAAATTATCTGTATGGTTCAAAAAAAATTATAATTTACACCGATCACCAACCACTTACTTACGCTCTGAGTCCAAAAAATACAAATTCCAAAATGAAACGATGGAAATCGATTCTGGAGGAATATAATTATGAACTCAAATATAAACCCGGATATTCTAATGTGGTAGCAGATGCGTTATCAAGACTACCACCACAAATAAATACTCTCACATCCACAGTCCATAGTGACGATAGTTCCCCACATGATCTTATACAATGCGCCGAAGTGCCGATTAACGTTTTTAAGAATCAAATATTCCTTCAACAAGCTCTTCATCATATCAATTTAAAATTATATTTCCCACAATTCACAGACATATCATTACTGAACCAACATACGATAAACAAAAACTTATATCGCTCTTAAAGAGATATCTTAACCCATCCGTAATAAACGGAATACACACAGAAGAAAGGACACTTGGTATGATTCAGAACATTTATCCCCACCATTTTGGCAATTACAAAAGCCGTTTTACAAGGAAAATTGTTGAAGACATTGTAAATAATCAGGAACAGGAAAACATCATTTTAGAAACTCATTTGCCGGCTCATAGGAACGCTACAGAAAATAAGGTCCAAATATTGGAAAAAGCATACTTTCCAGGCATGCTCAGTAAAATTAAGAATCTAATAATAAACTGCACAACATGTAAAGAAAATAAATATGAACGTCATCCTAATCGATCAAAATTGGGTGAGACTCCAATGCCAACCTTCCCAGGTCATACAGTTCATATGGACATCTTTCTAACAGAGGGTACAGTTGTTTTGACAGCGCTAGACAAATTCACAAAATACGCTCAAATCAGGATACTAAAGAGCAGGTCGATTGAAGATATTAGGAGACCGCTAAGAGATTTAATATTTAGTTTTGGCGTTCCAAAATTCATAATCATTGATAACTAACCATTCCTAAAATCAGCTTCAATCAAATTTATGCTAGAAGATTTTTACAACGCCCCCATATAATAGTCAGGCTAACGGTCAAGTTGAAAGATTCCACTCAACCCTACTAGAGATAATGAGGTGCATTAAGGAAAACAGAGGTTATAGGAACTTTGAAGAATTATTAGAAAGAGCCGTCTCTGAATATAATCACAGCATTCATTCAGTTACAGGAAAAAACCAGTAGACTTATTTTTCGGCAGGAATGTCAATTTTACGCCAGATGATATAGAAAGGACCAGACATGACATTTTAGAGAAATTAACAAAAAAAAAAACAACAGAAAGACATCCAGTATCATGACCAGAACAGGCAGGAATTTAAGTCATATGTACCGGGACAAATTATTTTTGTAAAGAGGAATAAAAGACTAGGAACAAAACTTTCTAAACCTTATTCGAAGGAAATCGTTCTACAGTTCTAACCGAAAAGGGACAGACAATACATAAAAGTAGAATACGCAACTAAAACAGGATATAATTTACTTACAGACTACTTGTAACGCTTAGCAATGCGGACATACAAATTCTGGATTACTCGAATGCTTAATTAATCGCAGTTGAAAAAGGAGTTGCCAGAACACAGACAGGAAATTTCAAAATTATTCATGAAATGGACCTCGAGACATATATAGACATAGTAAACGGCGTGAAACCATTGGCGAAAACACCAGAAATCCAAAATAGTGTTAATTACCCATTCATAACCCTATTAATATCTCAGATCAAAGCCCACCTGAGCAATTTGCAAGTTTATAAAAGGATTTCTTAGGAAGTGCGTGGAAATGGTTAGCGGGAAGCCCTGATCGCCATGACCATGAAATAGTTTTAGATAAATTGAATAATGTTCCGGAAAATAATAATAATCAAATGTTAATTAACAAGCTAACAATTGAGAAAATTAACGAAATTACAAATATAATCAACAAAATTGTAAAAGTTATGGAAGGTGATGAACATAGAAGAAATGACTTAATTTTAAAATTTAAGTTTAAACTAGAAATAATTGTAAACATAGCATATGCCATACATTGGGCGAAAGCCAATATAATAAATTCTTATATTTTATCTACTGAAGAAATTGAGATAGCCAAAAACATTGTAAGCAGAGAAAATTTACCATTCATTAATTTAGACGAAGCTTTCGAATTTTCCGAAATAAAAATTGCATCTAATGGAAAATCAATTATCTATATTATAAGCTTACTAACCGTTAAAAATGATATTTGTAAAATAATCGAGGTACGAGCTGTCAAACAAAAAGATAGAATTAATAAAATAGATTTCAATGAAATAATTAATTGTGAAAAGGAAATATATGGAATCAAAAATAAATGCAAAAATTATAACAATTTAGAGATATGCTTAAGTAATAATATAATAGAGTTAAACAATGATACTTGCATTAGCAATCTACTTAAGGGTCGCTTACCAAACTGCACCGAGATAAATAACCAACATATTCCAATAATAGAGGAAATTACACCCGGCATACTATTCCTGAACAGATTCAATGGGGATATTACAATTAGAAACGAAACATCTCTCCTAAATGGGACATTTTTGGTACACTTTAGGAACACTACGATCGAAATCCAAGGTAAAAAATATTACAATGAAGAAAAAATAAGAAGCAAACCATTACCGGCAATACTGCAGCCACTGTCCAAATCTAATAGCGTTGAAGAAATACTATCGTTTCAAATGTTACACCAATTAAATACTAATAACACTAAATACATCAATAGGTTGGAGAAAGGAGATAAAATAAAAAATGGTATCACCTTTTCCTTTATCATATTAGCGATAATTGCTATGATAGCTATTGGAAAATCTATTTTCATCAGAAAAAAAGAGAAACTACTCCAGTTAACACCCGGAGCCATAGAAGGGTTAAATCAACTATTCAATAATCCAAACCCTTCGGACGAGGATCTAGGAGGGGAGTAGTTAACACATTACTTATTTAAAATAAATACAACAAATATAAGAAATTCCCAACAACATTAAATTGTCTCACACATGCTAATCTAACCTGTGGGAAGGTGTCGAGTCAACAATTCCCGTGCATACCATAAGGAACACGACACTTGTTTTTAAGCAAATAATAATTTCACAACATAAATGCGCTGTACACGCGCTACTCCAGCTCGTGGGAAACTGCTGAGTCTACAATTCCGGTGCACAGAATAAGTTACATTTAAGACAAACATTTTTGTAAACAAGTTTAGTCTTTAGTTTTTAGCACAGAATATACACAGAATACCCAACTTTGACGTTTAAAAAGGGTCCGAATCATATTTTGCATATACTTTGTATAACGTGCATAAAGTTTGTGTGAAGAGATACCTATATAAAAACAACTAGATTAGCTCTCCCTTCCACACAAACTTTATGCACGTTTTCAAAGTTGTCGGGTCTATGTGTAGTTTATGGTTTTTAGTTGTTCAATGAATACTAAAAAGCTTAAGCTCCGAAAAAATTATTTTTTTTTAAATATTTCAATAATAGAAATATTAATTGGGACCCGCGGAACACATCCTGAAAAATAAAAAGTAAGGATTCGCGTGTGAAAAGCCTACATCCTGAAAAATAAAAAGTAAGGATTCGCGTGTGAAAAGCCTAGATCCTGAAATATAAAAAGTAAGGATTCGCGTGTGAAGAACTCAAAACCTGAAAAAGATAAGTAAGGTGTAAGCGTGACATAGGTTAATAAAATATCCTAAGCTAAATTAATTATAAATAAATCTTTTCTAATGACATTAAAAGGACTTAAATATAATAATAATAAAAAAACTAATCAAGTGACATAATATTAAATAAAACATCTCAAAGTAAACTAAATAGAAATAAAATAAATTGAGTGACGCAAAATTAATTATGAATAAAAATCTTTTCTAAAAGGACTTGAAAAAAAAGAATAAAATTGATGAAGTGATTTAAGATTAAATAAAAATACAAGAGAATTTTAATAAAGTGACTAAATATTAAACATCTCAACTCAATAAAATAAGAGACAGAACTAAGTGATAAAAAATTTAAATCCTTGGACAATGGATTACTTGGACAAGCGGGTTGGAAATATCTATCCAAGAGGGACCCCAGTACTTCAGGAAAAGGATAATCCTAAAGGCCGAACAAATCAACCAGAGGAAGCCGAAATGCAGCCAGTAATCTTAAGTTGGTTGAAGTTAAGAAGAATAAGATTTAACATACTAAGAAACTATTTTTGCAATCCTTACATTAATTTATAGAAACTACATAAAAATTCAGAATAAGAGAAAATGTAATAATTAGAAGGAAAAAGAAGAAAAGTAAATTATATTTATTGACTGAGAAAGGATGTAAATTATTTTTAGAAAAAGTAAATATTCAAATTAAAAGGAATAAAAAAAATTTTTACAGTTTTGCTTAAACGAAAGCTTGCCAAACTTGATAAAAATAATAACAAACAAGTTCGAAAAAATAAAAGGAACAAGTTCCTTGGCAGGAATAAAAAAATCAAAGTAATTTTTTTTTTTTGTGAAGTTCGTCTAGGATTTTCAGAATGAGTCATGACGATCAGCTATCCGCTACCTTATCCAGGCTTAATTTAGCCGCGTCCTCTTCAACTTCCTTCACTACCAGTCAAAAGAAGGAGTTGTTGGAATTAATATCAACAACCGTTTCTAATATTCTAACTCCTGCGGAAGAGAGGGATGAAGAATTAAATATAGATTTTAGTAATGCTGACTCATCAGACCGAGTCCCTGATGTCGTCAAATGCCTTAGGGAATTCTCAGGGAAACCTGCAGAATTTAATTCTTGGAGGAAGTCCGTAGAACGAATACTCCAAATGTACGGACGGAACAGAAATACAACTAAATATTTCTCAATCTTACACACAAAATCATAGGCGAGGCTGATACAGCACTCGAATCCTATCGAACACTTCTAAATTGGGAAAAAATAAAGAAGTGCTTAATGATGCACTATTCCGACAAAAGGGACATTGGTACCTTAGAATACCAAATGACGTCCTTAACACAACGCGGAAACTCAATCCAACAGTTTTACCAGGAAGTTTATCAACACCTTTCACTAATACTTGATAGAATTGATTGCCTAGAATTAACAGAAGAAGCTCTGATAGCTATGACGACATCATATAGGAGCAAAGCCCTCGACACATTTGTCAGGGGGTTTAATGGTAATTTGCCTAGCCTCTTAAGCGTAAGGGAACCAGCTAGCTTACCAGACGCTTTACAAATTTGCTTGAAACTAAGCAATTTGAATTACAGAACAATTCACGCCCACAACTCGAAACAGAATACTAAAAATCCTGCCTACCAGCGATTGGCCCAACCATTCTATCCAAAACTCACCAATCCGCATAGGATTTTCCCCAGAATCAATAAATACCACCACAATGGGCAATTCCAGTTTAACCAGAATAGGTTTAACCAAAACCCATGACTCACAATTTACCTATCAGAATCCAAGCCGTTATAATCAGTCACATAATTCGTTCAACCAAACGGGACCATTTAATCAATATTTTGCTAGACCTAGCCGACCACAACCAACTCAACAAGACCATCATACAACCTTTCCTATAAAACCAATATCGGTGGAAGTAGGCGATTCTGCACAGTTTAGACAAAGCAATCCCCATCAAAGTTTTAAGCGTCCACTTCAAAGCCAAATGGCGCATCCTCCAAATAAGATACAGCGCAATTTTCATTTAAGAACAGAATATCCTAGCCAATATCATAATGATATTCCAAACCCATTGATAGATTTTTCAGACAATAATGAAGTTATTCCCAATAATAACATGTCAAGCGAAGACAATAGGTTGGAAGATACTGACAACATTAATTTTTTAGATTAACGCCTTCTTCTCTTCCATACATGGAATATACCACTAGAAGAGGAGACAAAATTGATTTTCTAATAGATAGAGGCTCTAATAAAAATTATATACAATCTACTCGTATAAGAAATCCGCTTAAGAATGAAAAGCCATTCAAAGTTAGCTCAGTTGCGGGTGACATAGAAATAACTCACCACACGTATGTTGATATTTTTGGCCCACCAAGAGAAAAGATAAAATTCACGGAATCATAGGTAATGATATATTAAAAACCTTAAAAGCAACTATTCATACAGATCAGAATTTCATGACCATATTTCCCGATACCAAAATTCCACTAAAACAAAAAATATCTCGAGAGGTTAATAAGATAAAAGTACAAGTACCACATTTAACGCAGGACTTACAAATAGAATTGGACAAGATAATAAGAAAATGTCCTAATTTATTCTCGGATCCAGACGAAAAATTAACATTTACTACCTTAGTAAAGGGCGAGATACGTACCACCACAGATACGCCAGTTTACTCAAAGCCATACCGTTATCCAATGGCATTGAAAGGAGAAGTTGAACGACAAATAGAAGAACTTCTCGACAACGGAACTATAAGGAAATTTAAGTCCCCATATAACTCGCCGGTATGGATAGTTGACAAAAAAACAGACAGTTCTGCTGAAAAAAAATACCGTATGGTTATCGATTATCGTAAGCTCAATTCGGTGATCATACCAGACAGGTACCCTATTCCGGAAATAAATGAGGTACTTTCCAACCTCGGTAGGAAAAAATTATTTACAGTTATCGACTTGAAAAATGGTTTTCACCAAAAACCCCTTCCGCAAATCTGATATAGAAAAAACGGCGTTCTCTGTAAACAACGGGAAGTACGAATTTTTACGTCTTCCTTTTCGACTTAAAAACGCACCATCAACTTTTCAAAGGACGCTAGACGATATCCTACGGCAACATATTGGTAGAGATGAAGAACATTTACACAATTTAGAAGTAGTATTCAAAACTCTGGAAAGCGCTAACATGAAAGTACAAATAGACAAGTGCACATTTTTAAAAAATGAAGTAGAATTTTTGGGATATGTTGTAGGTGCCGAGGGAATTAAGACAAACCCTCGTAAAGTGGATTCAATAGCAAAAATGCCAGCTCCAAAAATTTAAAAGAACTCTGATCATTCCTTGGAATGGCTAGCTACTATCGTAGATTCATCAGAGATTACGCCAAGATAGCAAAACCACTCACTAGTATGTTAAGAGGTGAATGCGGTAATATTTCTAAAAATGCATCAAGAAATAAATCTATTACTTTAAACCAAGCGGCTCTGGACTCATTCAAAAAAAATATATATTGATATCACGAGACATTACGCTTTCCCATCCAGTGGTGAGACTTTGAGCTCACCACTGATGCATCCGATTTTGTAATTAGTGGCGTATTGTCACAAGATAGTAAACCAATTACATTTATATCCAGGACTCTCAATAAAACAGAGGAAGGATATGCGATAAATGAGAAAGAAATGCTCGCCATTATATGGTCGCTAAATGCTCTCAGAAATTATCTGTATGGTTCAAAAAAAATTATAATTTACACCGATCACCAACCACTTACTTACGCTCTGAGTCCAAAAAATACAAATTCCAAAATGAAACGATGGAAATCGATTCTGGAGGAATATAATTATGAACTCAAATATAAACCCGGATATTCTAATGTGGTAGCAGATGCGTTATCAAGACTACCACCACAAATAAATACTCTCACATCCACAGTCCATAGTGACGATAGTTCCCCACATGATCTTATACAATGCGCCGAAGTGCCGATTAACGTTTTTAAGAATCAAATATTCCTTCAACAAGCTCTTCATCATATCAATTTAAAATTATATTTCCCACAATTCACAGACATATCATTACTGAACCAACATACGATAAACAAAAACTCATATCGCTCTTAAAGAGATATCTTAACCCATCCGTAATAAACGGAATACACACAGAAGAAAGGACACTTGGTATGATTCAGAACATTTATCCCCACCATTTTGGCAATTACAAAAGCCGTTTTACAAGGAAAATTGTTGAAGACATTGTAAATAATCAGGAACAGGAAAACATCATTTTAGAAACTCATTTGCCGGCTCATAGGAACGCTACAGAAAATAAGGTCCAAATATTGGAAAAAGCATACTTTCCAGGCATGCTCAGTAAAATTAAGAATCTAATAATAAACTGCACAACATGTAAAGAAAATAAATATGAACGTCATCCTAATCGATCAAAATTGGGTGAGACTCCAATGCCAACCTTCCCAGGTCATACAGTTCATATGGACATCTTTCTAACAGAGGGTAAAGTTGTTTTGACAGCGCTAGACAAATTCACAAAATACGCTCAAATCAGGATACTAAAGAGCAGGTCGATTGAAGATATTAGGAGACCGCTAAGAGATTTAATATTTAGTTTTGGCGTTCGAAAATTCATAATCATTGATAACTAACCATTCCTAAAATCAGCTTCAATCAAATTTATGCTAGAAGACGAATTGAGAATAGAGATTTTTACAACGCCCCCATATAATAGTCAGGCTAACGGTCAAGTTGAAAGATTCCACTCAACCCTACTAGAGATAATGAGGTGCATTAAGGAAAACAGAGGGTATAGGAACTTTGAAGAATTATTAGAAAGAGCCGTCTCTGAATATAATCACAGCATTCATTCAGTTACAGGAAAAAACCAGTAGACTTATTTTTCGGCAGGAATGTCAATTTTACGCCAGATGATATAGAAAGGACCAGACATGACATTTTAGAGAAATTAACAAAAAAACAACAGAAAGACATCCAGTATCATGACCAGAACAGGCAGGAATTTAAGTCATATGTACCGGGACAAATTATTTTTGTAAAGAGGAATAAAAGACTAGGAACAAAACTTTCTAAACCTTATTCGAAGGAAATCGTTCTACAGTTCTAACCGAAAAGGGACAGACAATACATAAAAGTAGAATACGCAACTAAAACAGGATATAATTTACTTACAGACTACTTGTAACGCTTAGCAATGCGGACATACAAATTCTGGATTACTCGAATGCTTAATTAATCGCAGTTGAAAAAGGAGTTGCCAGAACACAGACAGGAAATTTCAAAATTATTCATGAAATGGACCTCGAGACATATATAGACATAGTAAACGGCGTGAAACCATTGGCGAAAACACCAGAAATCCAAAATAGTGTTAATTACCCATTCATAACCCTATTAATATCTCAGATCAAAGCCCACCTGAGCAATTTGCAAGTTTATAAAAGGATTTCCTAGGAAGTGCGTGGAAATGGTTAGCGGGAAGCCCTGATCGCCATGACCATGAAATAGTTTTAGATAAATTGAATAATGTTCCGGAAAATAATAATAATCAAATGTTAATTAACAAGCTAACAATTGAGAAAATTAACGAAATTACAAATATAATCAACAAAATTGTAAAAGTTATGGAAGGTGATGAACATAGAAGAAATGACTTAATTTTAAAATTGAAGTTTAAACTAGAAATAATTGTAAACATAGCATATGCCATACATTGGGCGAAAGCCAATATAATAAATTCTTATATTTTATCTACTGAAGAAATTGAGATAGCCAAAAACATTGTAAGCAGAGAAAATTTACCATTCATTAATTTAGACGAAGCCTTCGAATTTTCCGAAATAAAAATTGCATCTAATGGAAAATCAATTATTTATATTATAAGCTTACTAACCGTTAAAAATGATATTTGTAAAATAATCGAGGTACGAGCTGTCAAACAAAAAGATAGAATTAATAAAATAGATTTTAATGAAATAATTAATTGTGAAAAGGAAATATATGGAATCAAAAATAAATGCAAAAATTATAACAATTTAGAGATATGCTTAAGTAATAATATAATAGAGTTAAACAATGATACTTGCATTAGCAATCTACTTAAGGGTCGCTTACCAAACTGCACCGAGATAAATAACCAACATATTCCAATAATAGAGGAAATTACACCCGGCATACTATTCCTGAACAGATTCAATGGGGATATTACAATTAGAAACGAAACATCTCTCCTAAATAGGACATTTTTGGTACACTTTAGGAACACTACGATCGAAATCCAAGGTAAAAAATATTACAATGAAGAAAAAATAAGAAGCAAACCATTACCGGCAATACTGCAGCCACTGTCCAAATCTAATAGCGTTGAA
>OY812998.1:83753820-84021320 GCA_963681545.1 Germaria angustata
CTAATGAGTCCGCTAGTTCGTTACCTCTAATCCCGACATGAGACGGTACCCACATAATTTTAAGGTGATCACAATGCTTGATTAAAATGCTTCTTATACGGTTAGCTAGTGGAGAGTCATATAAGGTGTTTCGAATTGCAGAAATTGTTGAAAGGCTGTCTGTACAAGTTATATATTTTAACCTGGATTTATAGACAATTTCTAAGGCACTAGAAATTGCAAAGGCTTCGGCTGTAAAATTTGAGCAGTGTTTATCTAAATATCCTATTTTTACGGCATCGCCATCTTGATTTACGACTGCAAATGTAGTAGATTCGCTAGTCTTGGAGCCGTCTGTATATAAAAAATTCCAGTTTTGTTTGATAAATTGTTCCGCCAAATTATTAAAATTTTGTTTATAAATAGCAGGAGATGTAGAGCTTTTTGGTAGATAAGTAAGGTTTAAAATAAAAGATTTTTTATCTATAAACCAAGACGGATTTGACATTTCTTTTCGTTTGGCTGGTTGAATGGGGATATCAAGTTTGCGAACATAATTAATGCATTTCGATATTGTAGACTGCAGCCTATAAGTTCTCTGTTGTTTAACCGCTTTAGTGACTTCCCCGAACAATATATTGTTGTTACAAATATAAAGCTTCGGAACTAGTTTATGTGTGAGGTGAATAAGTCTATCTTCAATTGTTGGCATACCGGACTCTGCCAAGATTGCTATTATTGGACTTGTTCTAAAGGCACCAATGCTGCGACGTACAGCAGCGTGGTATGGGGCTTTGATAAGCCTGATGGTTGAGGGGGCGCATAACCCGTAAATTGGGAGAGCATAATCTATTTTAGAAAGGATAATAAAGCGTTTTATATTTAACATTGTAGGTGTATGTATTCTAAAGTTTTTAGAAGTGATGTATTTTATGATATTTAATATACTGTTGAGGTATTTTCTTAGATTAATGCAGTGTTCTTTAAAAGTAAACTTTTTATCGAAAATAACACCTAAAATGCGGAGGTGATTTACAGGTTTTATTTCCATGTTTTTGTACTTTAGAACAAAGTTGCTGCAGTTATGTTTGTTGCATATATATAGAATGCTACATTTTCCGAAGGAAACCTTGGCTCCTGGGTGTTTGCACCAATTATCAATATCACGTAGGATATTAGAGAAAACCTCTTTCACTTTGTTATTGTATTCGGTAATAGTACTTAGGGAGATACGGAACGATTTAAAGGACTTAGCGAGGTATACTCGGAAATCACAAGAACTAAAAAAAGAAAAGATTGCACTTTGCAAGAAAAAATTTAAATTTAAAAAAGAGCGCAATATTCAAAATCAAAAAATCAAACTAGAAAAATTAGAATATTTTTTACGCTTATATTTATTTATTGTATTTTCAAAACTGAACTAAAGCTTTGTACACACGGTTGTCAGATCTTACAATATTGTAAGACCTGGCAACATACTAACAATGTAGTGACAATGAAAAATTGTCACCCAGAATTAAATTGTGTGTTCAGACGATCGTAAGAAAATCTTACAATTTCATTGTCAGTTAATTGTCTGACAATGAATTTATGTGCCAACAAAAATTGTCAGTTCACACGATTGTCATATTATTGGATGACAAAAATTGTTAGGCATTGTCAGAAAATTCAAAGCATATGTCAGAAAATATTATCTGAATTTATGTATACATAACACAAAAAAAGTTAAATTATTAAAGTGTGATACATTATGGAAAAGAATATCAGCTCGGCGGCAATATATTCGCCGCACGCCGTGCATGGGTCCTTTGGTTGAGCGTCGGCGGATCGCAATGACTGGAGTGCCTCTAAAGCCATCTCCTTTAGACCACCATTGCTTGCTGGTGTAGACGATGATGAGGTGTTTTTTCGGCTGCGTTTTTGTGCTGATGGACATGGTGAAATCGACGCCAACTCCTCATCGAACCCTAATCCAACAAGCATCGATTCATCTGTGGTTGCAGATTTCTGTAGGAATAAAAAATTTTAAATCACATAGTACATACATACATTATTTTTTACACTTTATTTCTAAATATGTATGTCAACACTTACCAGTTGCATGGAAGAAACGGATTGTGTGGCTTGGCGTACTTTTGTTTTTTCCAAAAACAGCATTGGTTTAAAGTAGCGCCAAGCAATTTGAAAATTGTCATCAGTGCCCTGGCCTGATTTTTTTTACGAATCTTTTCGAGATTGCAATTGAAAGAGGTACGCAGATTTGCCCATTTCGCTTTGCAATCATTTACACTAACAGATATGGTATCTGCCACTTCCTGCCACAAAACATATTTGGGAAGTTTATATTCGGCGCAACCGGCGTCCCATAAACTTTGCCGTACCTCAACTTCTGAGATCAACTTTAGCTGATCTTCATGAGACCAAACGGTTCCACCTTTTTTTCGATAGGATTTTTGTTTCGGCCTTGTTTTCTGGGCTCCATCAGACTCCGTTTGTGGCTGAACTGAACATGGCAGTTCAATTGGCTGGAAACTGCTGACAATCATGTCTGTGCTATCATCAGAAGCCATATTCATTTTTATTTTTGGTATTTTATTTTTTTAGCTTTTTTAATTTTTATTTCTATAGAAATATTTTTCTGACAATGGTGTTATTGTCAGGTGCATAAATTTTCGACATCTGCCAATAAAAAATTACCTTACAATGTCTGCCAATTATCTGACAATGCCTGCGATAGGTGTTCTCACGGTTGTCAGATGCCTGACAATATTGTCGTCTTACAATGGACTGACAATGGTTTTTCTGACAACGTTGTAAGTAAAAAATTGGCAGTTCACACGATTGTAATACATTTTCAGACAATTTTACTGGCAATATTGTAAGATCTGCCAACCGTGTGTACGTAGCTTAACAATAAGTATACATATCTTAAATATATATATTATTATTAGGCCCAACGAGTGTCGGAAATAAAATTAGTGATAATAATTAATAATACGTAAATGTCATGTTAAGCACAAAAAATATTTTCAAAGAAATTCATCAGGAGAGTTACGTATTAATGCCATAGTGTCCCTCTTTTTTAAGCGGATGTGTCCAGTAAAGTTCAAGATGTTACGAGCAAGAGGATTAGGATGGGACTCGAGTTTTGTTAAATATTTGCCAGCATATTTTGCAATTACAGCGGTCACAAGTGGCATATTTAAATCACGATGTAAAATTGAATTTTTCATGTACCAAGGAGCCGATGTTATTAACCTTAAAATTTTGCTTTGCATCCGTTGGATTCTCTCTACATTGGAAGCTGAAGCAGTGCCCCATAGCTGAATTCCGTAACACCATATAGGTTTCAAAAGCGACTTGAATATTAAAAGTTTACAATCTAGGCTGAGGGTAGAATTTCTACCAATCAGCCAATGTATCTGAGTCAATTTAAGTTTTATTTGTGTCAGCTTAGAGTCAATGTGGTGTTTCCATGTAAGCCGTCGGTCAAGATGAATACCAAGGTATTTCACCTGTGAATGTTGCGGAACAACTTGATTGTTGATTCGAATGGGGGAACAAGTGTCTCTTCGTAGGGAAAATGTGACATGAACACACTTTTGTTCATTTACTTTTATTCTCCATAAGTTCAACCACAGTTCTAACAGGTTAATATGTTCCTGAAGATATCTGGATGGCTCATGAGGGTTTTCATGTCTACTAACGCAGGCTGTATCATCGGCAAATGTAGAGGTGAGGATATTACTGCTTAAAGGCATATCACAGGTATAAATCAAATACAAAACTGGCCCCAGTATACTCCTCTGTGGCACACCGGATAAGATAGTTTCGGGCTCACTCATGAAGTCTCCTTCCACAACAATGAACTTCCGGGAAAGAATGTGACTTTCTAAAAGATTCAGAATGTTTATGGGTAGATATGTCTTCAATTTTAGAATTAGGCCTTCATGCCACACTTTATCGAATGCTTAAGAAACATCAATAAAGAGGGAAGAACAATACTTCTTTTCTTCAAATGTTCTTATGAAACGAACCAATCTATGAGTTTGTTCAATGGTGCTATGCTGAGTTCTAAAACCAAATTGGTGGTCCGGTATGCATCCATTATCAGCTAGAATTGGGGACAATTTAGTCATGAGCAGCTTTTCGAAGAGCTTCGAAAATGTTGACAATAAACTTATTGGCCTATATGACTCAGCCTTGGTAAGATCTTTGCCCGCCTTTGGAATCATTTTGACCATGGCAAGTTTCCAGCTGTGTGGATAATACTCCAGTCGGAAAATGCCATTGAATATAAATAATAGGACTCTAACAGCAACACGATGCAACTTCATCAGTATCTTGTTACTAATTCCATCAATACCTGGAGCTTTCTTCGTGTTGGTTTCAGCAATTAGTTTTTGTACATCACGCATCTTAAACTTTATGGGTCGAGGGGGCAAAGCAGCTACACTCAGCAAATTAACAGCACCAGTACATGTGTTTGGGGTAAATACGTGTTTTAAATGTTCAGCAAATATGTTACCTTTTTCAGTATTAGTTCTTGCCCAACCTCCCGTAGAAGTGCGCAAGGGTGGTTTCGACTGAACGGGTGTTTTAAGTTTTTTAGCTGCGCGCCACAAGGAGTAATTAGATGCTGCTGTGACATCGAGACCTTCCAGATAGTTCTTAAGAGAAGCAGATTTTTCAGATGCAAGCAACTCTTGGAGTCGTTTAGTGCATTCTCTAAGTCTGATTTTAAGTTGGGGTGATCTGTGCTGTTACCATTCCCTTCTAGTTCTTCTTTTTCACATACGAGACGTTCAATATCCGCAGAATAAATTCTATTAAACCCAGTCTGTGGATAGGAAGTAGTGGCATGTTTAGCAGCCTGTTTAATAATTTCGGTAAGATTGGCAATGTTGAATTCAATATCATCGGAAGTTCTTAGCTTGAAGTTTTCCGTACAATGACTACTGAGATATTTTCTGAACCCCAGTCAATTAACACGATTTATCATCTTCACATATGGGTGAGGTAAGTCACTTCTTAGTGGGCTACAAATTGTAACGATCGTGGGAGAGCGATCGGAGGAGAGATCATGTGAAGCTTCAACATGAATTAAATCCCCAGGGGTATTTTTAATGACGCCGAAATCTTTAACATCCGGAATTTTTTGTATGTCAGTAGGCCAGTAAGTGGGCTCCCCGCTCAAAATGACGTCCAAACCCATTTTTGAAACTGTGTTGAACAACGCTCGACCTCTAGGTGTAATAAGACGCGATCCGCAGGACGTATGTTTTGCATTGTAATCGCCAGCTGCTACGAAACAAGGTCCAGGAATTTTGTAAAAATCCTTGTATTGATCCCCAGTGATTGAAAATCTGGAAGGGGATTAAACTGATGATATAACGAGATTTGTACAAAAATGTTCGATGCAAATATTAGTTGCTTGATGGTCTTCACAAATGTTCTCAAGAATATAGTACTTGAGTCTTGATT
This sequence comes from Germaria angustata, assembly GCA_963681545.1. Taxonomy (NCBI): domain Eukaryota; kingdom Metazoa; phylum Arthropoda; class Insecta; order Diptera; family Tachinidae; genus Germaria; species Germaria angustata. Next base: position 83,759,284 of record OY812998.1, read on the forward strand.
TTATTAGAATAGCTGATCCTCCGCATGCCCTTCCTCTCGGGTCCTTTGAATCATATAAGGTGTAGAAATTCATTTAAAAAAGGCTTCTCGGAGTCAAATGAGTTTCAGATACTAACATTATATCAATATTTTTAACCGTGAAGAAGTGCTCAAGTTCATATTTGTGTTGGCGAATACCGTTTGCGTTCCAGAAACAGACTTTTAACGTGTTCATGGCTTGTTAACTAATGCTAGAAGCAGTTTGTTCTGCATTCGCAGCATTTCTTGCATCATGCTAGTCATATTTGTTGTAAAGTTGTTTATAGTTTGCACCAAATTGTCAATAGTAGCTTCAAGGCGACTGAAATTAAAGCTTGGGTTGGCATTTGTTGTATTATTTGGTGGTGACACTTTTTGCATTGGAACAGGGTTGATCACAGCGTCAGCATACGATACTTGTGGAATGGTTGATTTTGCCATTAGAGGATAAGTTGCGGAGTACGTATATCCCGTTTGCGCTGGGGTTACTTTAGACTTTTGACTTATAGCCTGTTTAACAAAAGAGTATACAGGACATCCCCTGTAGTTAGCAGTGTGATTACCTCCACAATTACTGCACTTTTTTCATTCTGGTCTTTCGACTTATTGCAAAGAGCAGTATTGTGTAATTCACCGCACACAACACAAACAGTAGGTAACTTCCAGTTAGTTTTTGTATGGCCAAATTCTTGACAATTATGGCACTGTACGCTGAACGCTTGTGTGGTTCTTCAAATGTGATTTTTCGTTATAAGAGATATTTTAAATTATAAATAGGATGTGTCTCATTTTTCTTCAGTTTAATATCATTTGGCTCCAGTTCAACGCGAAATAAGGGTTGGGGGATCTTCTCCCTGTTTATTATGTTAGAGACATTTTAAACCTTAAATCCTTGGAGGGTCAGAGCATCTTTCATTTCCTCCGGAACAACAAAAGAATCTATGCCCTTCAATACGATCTGTAGGCCTTTAGCACTCTTAAGCTGGAATGTGTAGAAACTTGTTTTGTGTTTTTCAAATTCGTTAACCATTTTGCGCAAACCTTTTTCTTCATATATTTGGATCTTTGTTTCGTCAATATTACCACGTTTTATTGGAACAATGTCAAATGCGTTTTCATGAATGACCCAGATTAGTTTTTTAATAAGCGTGTTAGAATTTTTTTGTCTCAGATATATTGGTGGTGGTTTTGAGGTTTTCTTCAAGGATTCTTCGGGTCTGTCGCTGTCATCTTGCAATATTTTGAAACGGTTTTGACGGTTAGCTGAGGCGGCGTCGATATCCCTGGATATTTTGGGAACAGATGAGATCTAATAAGTATATATATAATATATATATATATATATATATATATATATATATATATATATATATATATATATATATATATATATACTTATATATACTTATATATATAAATGATGTAAACGTTAAAAATTTAATAAAGAATATAAATAAAGAAATCAACTCATATTTTACAAATGTAAAAGGAGGAATATACAAGATAAAAAATAATTCATTAGTAGTTCATGTCTAGCTTACACTATATATATATATATATATATATATATATATATATATATATATATATATATATATATATATATATATATATATATATACATATATATATATATATATATATATATATATATATATATATATATATATATATATATATATATATAACATATATATATATATATATATATATATATATATATATATATATATATATATATATATATATATATATAACAAAAAATTATTTGCATTTTATTCTTTATGCCCTTCTGCGTGTAACAATACACAAACAATATTTGAAAAAAAAAATTAAAAGAAAAAAATATAACAAAAACAAATTTCATACAAAATTAAAGTCACAGCTTATTTCGTTTGCTTGAATTAACCGTTATTTGAGAATAATATATGACTTCAATTGACTTATATTATGTTTTGTACCTGCTTAATGTGCTATTAGAAATTATTTGGATATTGAAATCTTTTGCGAGGCTTGTTCCAAGTGTACCAGGGTGTTGTGCATTTTTCCACATTTCTGGCAGCGGCCTGAAATTGTGCACTGTTTGGTCAAATGATTGTGACTAAAACAATTAACACACAGTTTATGTTTCTGTATCAAGTTTCGTCTGTTTACAGGGCTTAGCTGGATGAATTCTCTGCATCTATACAATGGGTGATATTCTTGCTTGATTGGTTCTCATGGCGGGGATGTGCCGTAAGAGTGCATGTTTTGCTAGCAAGAGAAAATGTGTTATCTTTGTGTCCTATAGCCTCCACAGTATGGAAGTAGTTCTCCAGAAAGGTAAGAAATTGGCTGACTGGTTGCATTTCCTTTGGATTGGTGATCGATTGCTCATATTGAGTGTATGCAGCTTTGTCCAACTTTTTTTACCAGAAGGTGGAGTAGGAGAGGATCCCATGTCGAGATTTTGAGTCCCATATTAGAAAGAGCTGCCAGACATTCTCTCGTTGTATCGTGCAATCGCTTAACGGCCATTAACGTCGATGCACCGGATGGTTGGTCTAGCAGACTCTGAACCGCTGTTGCCACTATTAGTCGTTTATTATCATACCGATCCTGTAGTAACTGCCAAGCGGCTATGTAATTGTCTGCAGTAACAGCGAGATGATTAATAAGCTTCGCTGCTTCACCAGTAACGTTGGTCTTTAGATAAAACATTTTGTGAGCGTCTGACATCTGTTGCTCATGATTAGTTTTCTTAAATAAGTCAGAAAACGATGTCCATTTCATATAATCACCTTCAAATTTAGAGAGAGTGATTGTGGGTAATGGTAGGGTAGATGGTCTAGCCATAGTCTCTGTGGATGAGTGGCGATTGTTGTTAGCCGTGGTGAGCTGGATGATCGCTAACTGAGCGGCTTGTTCGAGGTGTATGTATCTGTTTGTGTCATAACCGGCGAGGTCTGGATCGGAATATTTATCTAACACTTCATTAAGTAGTTCTAGCTGTTGTCATAGTTTGGTGATGGTGGCCTTTTTAACATCGTAATAAGGCCCATCCTGACCTGACTACAACTGAAGGCCTTCTACCTTGCTCAACTTTATCACGATGGATAACTTGCTGCTTCACCAAGTTATTAATGTTCGTAGGGGTTTATTATCCTTGTAGTTCTCCAGGATGATTCAAGCGAAAATTTTCAGTTCAGTTGTTCTAGTGGTACACAAGAACAACGTAAACTGACTTGTTGTGAAAATGAAATTCGGATATTTGCTGGATGAATGACAATCGTTCAATCTCAAATTTTATTAAAAACTTAATATATTTAAAAAAGAAAATTACAAATACAAATAATAAAGAAATACAAATAGAAATACAATACAAAAAAGTAAAGAATTTTAATTTTTAGCAGGCCGGAAACCGTTCATTTTTCTGCTGCATAAATTATTTTCCCACCATTAGCAGAGAACAGATATTGGATTTCATAACTGTCTGGCTGGTGAATTAAATAAGCAAATTATTTTCTCACTGACAGTAAAGCCCAAACAGATATTAAATTTCTCCAACGTCTAACTAGTTATTTGATTTAGTACGTGTAAATAAATATTTTGTTTTAATTTAGCTATGAATTATGCAAACGCGGTAATTTTCACGCCAAAATCAGAACGTAAAAAGGAGGTACAGATTTTGTTGAAGTAATATGAATTATGCAGACGCGGTAATTCTCACGCAAACATATGGGAAAAATAAGAACGTAAAAAAAGTACGGATTATGTTCAAGTATTATTAATTCTATTGAGAGTTGTTTTTATTTTTTAATAAAGAATAAAAAAAACTCAAAGGAATTAACATATTGCGGCTCCAAGGGGATTGAAAAGTGCGAATGAGCGATCTCCGGCAATTTACATATTTTGAAGTGGGTTAAGGTGTTGGTTCCAATGAGACATTTGAGTTGGATTGTGGAGACGGCTGTGGTGCTTCGGGGATCGGTTCACGTCTTCTCTTCAACATCACTGCTAAAATCAAGGCTAGTCCAACATAGCTAATGGTTAAGCCATGTATTTTATGGTTTCTTGCTAGAGGAAATTCTTGTCGTTGTGCCCTGACCTCATCTTGCAAATGTGTTTTCTTTTCAATTGTCGAAGTATATGACAGGGGTTGTGTCATGTTGTTTATGCTTTCTTGGAGGTGAAGGAATGACATCACATTGCTTGTGTATGATGAATGCAAGTTTGATGAGATGGTTCGATGCCCGTATATGGTAATAACATCATTTTTCATCGCACACCCTGCGGGAAGCGTGAGCAACCCGGTACCTTCCAGCAATTGTGAACTGCTTTCATCCTTGCATACTGTGCTTAGTTTTAGTTGCTGTTGAGTTGCGAGCAGCCACTGGTTCTTGTTATAACGTTGGTACCACACGTTATTGCTGCTTATCAACTCTATGTTGCAGCTTGTGTCGGATTCATTGTTCAATAAATGTATCACACAGCCACAAATTGGAGAGCCTCTATGATATGCAGCTTGAATGTGTGGGCATAAGGAAATGTTATGCTCAAGTTTATTGCAGGTACTTAGCTTTGAATCATCTAGAGGGAAATATTCGTCACGATGAGCATTGAGAGCCATAATTTTAGTGGTTGGTATGATAGCCACTAAAGAGTTGTTCATTAGCTGTGGTACTGGAGTAATATAAAATAGGTCATATTGCCCTTGATGGGCTAGAGGGATGAACAAGGTGCAAATAATGTGCTGAGTTGAGATTGATGCGTGAGCCGTAACTACACCATATAAATGAATAATATCTGCAACTGGAAGTGCTAGATCAGTGGGAAGTTTCACCTTTATGTTATCGATTTTACCCGAAAATTGTTGTGGGGTTAGTAGAACCGGACTAATTCGACCATGGTAAGAGGCCGCTAACAATGTGATCATAGATGTGAGCATTTTTTGTAAATTATTAGCAATTGTAAGTAACTGAACACTCAGTGATAAAATGACTTCCGATCGAGGGTAACTGTCATTGGTTGTGAGGTGGAGTAATTTGTTTATTTTACCGTTCATTTTTTCGAAGTTATCTTCCGTGCGTTGTTCCGATTGCTTCATGAGATTGAGGGTCGAGTCGAGAAAGGATGTTTAATTTCGCAGAAGGCTCTGCAAGTGGGCTTCGTTGGTTTTTATACTATTAATGGTATCCATCATTTCTGCTGCATATTTGGAGTCTAGAACGCCAAACAAGGAGCTTGCTATATTTCCAACGATGTCTATTGCTCTTCGTCGCTTCCTTTTTATGAAATTTTCCAAACTGCGCCCCATTTCATTCCCGAGATCTTAAAAATGGGATAGAAGTCCGTTGCATTGATGATTAAGCGATGAGTAATCGCAGGCTCTTTTCAGCGCAGAGGTACCGTTCATTAAAAGCTCTAATTCGTTTTAGAATGGTGTCAGCTCAAAATAGATAAAGAGTTTCCATTCAGCGATGACAGGTTTAACTTGGCCAATATTTTCGAAATGTAATCAAGGGTTGCTGGTGATTTGAGTGTACGTCACTTGTTGACATGGGATTAGAGGGAGAAATAATGTTACGAGTACTAGCAGACCTGTTGCGTTTAGAGTACAACTATACAGGTAAAGGGAAAATGTTTTGAAGGAAGACCCTTTTTAATTTTCTTATGTTGGCAAGTGTTGGATCTAACCGTGTACAACACTAGGTGGATTTGTACTGGGCTTCCACTAGCCGTTCATTTAAGCACTCGAAATGCTATAGACATTCAGGCACATTAGATGCCTTTGAAAATTAAAGAAGAGTGTTGAAGTTCTAAATTAATTCTGTTTTATATCTGACAAAGTTTGAGTTTATATAGTGTTTTTTACAATTATCTACATTTATCTAAAATATCATGCATTTCATTCATTTACTCATATTAACCTATGTAACACAGTGTTCGACTGTTCACCTATGTTACAATTGCATTTACCGATCGATTAATCAGTCAGTGTTCAGCATAGTCATCAATTTAACACAAAAATGCATTTCTCCTATTTATGATATTTGACATATCAAGAATAGAAATGAAATTTGACTTGCTATTGGATACCCCTTAAGTACGGTCAAGTACCCAGGCAATGAACTGCATATGGAGTAAACTGAAGGTACTCATGTTTCGCTTCGACGTAGGTCTGTGGGCAAATGAATGAAATGTTAATAATGTTACAATGTGTGTGTTGACCATATGTGTCATAATATTTTGTGTGTGTCTAAAAATATACAAAACGATATCTTAAGAATTTGTTTTGGTTTTTTACAATAATGTGTGACGTATTTTAGTGGAAATTATAATTACAAAAAATGAACTAAACTAAATATGACTGTACATCACACCCTTACCCTTAAGATAAAATTTATGAAGTTTTGAATAAATTTAAATCTGAATACAAATTAGTAGTTTTAATTTTTTGTATTATATAATTAATATGTTGTTTTCTTAAGGTATGATTTATGAATATAAATTTATGTGATACGAATATGTATATACGTATATATATTTTTTTTTTTTACATTGTTTTTTTTTTTGTACAATTTTAATGAATTATTGTGAAAAAGTCTTTCTTTATTATTTATTTCTAATATTGAATTACAATTTTGTCTTTCCAGTATTTTATATGGACCAATGTAGGGACTCTGATTTTTCTTTCTACTTTCTAGTTTTACTAGTACTAAGTCTCCTACATCAAAAGAACTTTTTATCATCTTTTTATCATATTTTAATTTTGATTTCTCTTTTGCTATCTTTATTAAATTTTTAGCGTTATCTAATGCTCTTTTAATTCTAGTCTTAAGTTCGTTAGCATAATTTTCTAAATCATAAACTTTAGTATTAGTGCATAATGCATCTGTAGGCAGAGTTGGTAATTTGCCAAAAATCAACTGGTATGGGGAATAATTGTTATTTACATGAGGTGTGGTATTATACGCAAATGTATAATAAGGTATCCACTTGTCCCATTCTAAATCTTCAACAAAGTTTAACATATATTCATTTAATACTCTGTGATTTCTTTCTAGCGTTCCTATAGATTGATGGTGATATGGTGCTGAAAATTTCTGATCTATTTTTAATAGTTTGCATACTTCATTCATTAATTCATTTTTGAATTCAGTGCCTCTATCTGATTTTAATATTTTAAAGCAACCATATTTCAAAATAAACTGTTCTACAAGAGTTTTAGCTATATTTTTCGCTTCTTTTGTTTCTATAGGGTATGCTACAACATATTTTGTTAATACGCATTGCATCGTTAATATATATCTATAATTATTAGAAATTCTTAATGGTCCTACAGTGTCTATTTCTATTACTTCAAAACTATTACTTGGGGTTTCGGTGATATTCATTTCCTCTTTAATGTGTCTAGTTTGTTTGTTTCTTAAACATTTATCGCAATTTACAACGTAATCTCTAACCATTTTTCTCATATTTTTCCAAACATATCTTTGTTTGAGTCTTAGTACAGTTTTTCGAATGCCTAAGTGTCCTGACAATGGTGAGTTGTGGAATTCTTCGATCAATTTATTTTGTAATTTTTTATTTTTTATATATTGCAAGGGTTTATACAAGATGATATTCAAGCTCAAGTTTTTATATTTTTTAGATTTTAATAATCTTTGGTATACCTCATCATAAATTCTTTTCATATATTCTACTGATATCAGTTTAAAAATTTCATCATCGCTAGCTAATGCGAGATCTTTCATATTCTGCTTATGCATATAGATTATCAGCTTCTCTAGAAACAAAACGTATTTTGCAAGATCATCACTAATATTCATATGATAGCTATTATTTATATATTCAATGGTACCATTTAATTTATCTTTATTTATACCGGTATTAATTTTAAACTTTAATTTGTGCACATTTTTAATATCTTGTAATGATGTACATTCCCATATGTTCGTATATTTTAGTTGTTGGGATATGTCCTTCTCATCTGAGTTGTTTACAGTTGTTTTACCCTTTGCGTTCATTCCACGTGTAATTGCTAAGATTTTTGTTGGTTTGGTATCATCATCTTCTATTGGAATCATGTTTTTTAGCATATCAGAATCTATTTTAATTCTAGACAATGCATCAGCATTTGTATTAATTTTTCCTTTTTTATATACAATTTCAAAGTCATAATCTGATAAATCAATCCGTACTCTAGTTAATTTAGAGGAAGGGTTTTTATGTGTAAAAAGTGAAACAAGAGGCCTGTGGTCAGTTACTACTATGAATCTTCTACCATGTAAATATGGTCTAAAGAATGCAATGCCCCAATGTATAGCTAGTAATTCTTTTTCTATTACAGGTTTATTAATTTCGTGTTTATTCAAAGTTCTGCTAGCATAGGTTATTGGCAAATCTCTTCCTATTTCTCCCTGTGATAAAATTGCACCTAAAGCGTAATTTGAAGCATCTGTCGTTAAAATGAAAGGTTTTTCAAAGTCTGGGTATTGTAATATTGGTGAACTAATTAATTTTTGTCTCAGTACGTCAAATGTTTGTTGACACTTGTCTGTCCATTCAAATATTTTTCCTTTCTTCGTCTGATCGTTCAGACATTTTGTTAATTCAGCGAAATTTTTTATAAAACGTCTATAGTAATTACAAAAAGCTACAAATCGTTTTACCTCGTCAGCATCTTTAGGTACCGGATAATTTTGAATTGCTTTGTGTTTTGCTGGGTCTGTCTTAATACCATCTTTTGTTATTAGATGACCTAAATAAACAACTTCTGACTTTAAAAATACACATTTTTTAGCGTTTAATTTTAAATTGTATTTTGATAAACGTTCAAAGACCTGTCTCAAATTGTCATTGTGATGTTTCAAGCTACATCCAAAAATTATGATGTCGTCTACATATAAAAATGCTTTACTATCGAGACCTGAAAGTGCTATTGTAAGCATACGTTGGAAACTATTTGATGAAATTTTAAGACCAAAAGGTAATCGTTTAAATTGATAGTGACCGTTTGAAGTTGAAAATGCTGTTGGTTTTCTTGAATCTTTATCTAAACTAATTTGATGAAACGAACTTGTCATATCTAGTGTTGAAAAATATTTTGCCCTTCCTAATTTATCTAATACATCTTCAATTCTTGTAAGTGGAAATTTATCATTGACTATTTTCTTGTTTAGTTGCCTAAAATCTACTACAAGTCGCCATTTCTCTTTGTCTCCGTCGCTTTTCTTTGGTACAACAAGTAATGGTGAGTTGTATGGACTAGTTGAATGTTCAATAATATCATCATCAAGTAATTTTTGAACTTGTTGATCGATTTCTTCTATTTGAGTGTGTGGAAGTCTATAATTTTTAATGTAAACTGGCGTTCTATCTGTTAAATTGAGATGTTGTGTATAGAAGTTATTTGCTGTTAAAACGTCTCCTTCTAAGTGAAATATGTTTTGATAGTCTTTGAAAATTGTTATCAATTCATCCGTTGCTTTACTGTCATTATTGTCAACTTTCAACGTTTGTAATAGTTTGCTAAATCTGTCTTTATTGTTATTTTTATTGTGATTTTGTGATTTGGTGAGAAAAACGTATTTATGTAATGGTTCTATTTCAAAATTAATATTTTTTAATATTACATCTTCATCTGTTGTATTTAGAAATTTAACATGACTAATACCTTTTCCTGGTACTATTGTATTTCCTACAAAAATTCCTGATTCCAATTCTTTGCTTAAAATAATGCTATCCTCTGTTAAATTTAACTGTATCGGGTGTATTAATTCAGATCGTTTTTCTATTTTAATGTAGTAATCTCTATTTATTCTAGATTTCATGGGAATTGTAATTTCTGTTTCTTGTAAAGTTAATGAAATCGTGAATGTTTCATAATCTATTTTGCATAAAAATGTTGTGAAAAAATCTCTCCCTAAGATTCCGTCCGTTGGTATTGGAAAGTTATCATCGACTATGTGGAAATTGTGTTCTGATTCTTTATCATATAAATTAAAACTTAATTCTGTGATTCCAATAGATTTAATTTTTTCATCTGTTATACCAGAAAATGAACATGATTGTTCTTTATCAGACCTATTTCTTCACATAATTTACCTAATTTACATAATGAAATATCAGCCCCTGTATCTATTAAAAATGTTAAACTAGTTTTTGTTCCTATATCTAATTGTATATAATTAGTAGTGTTTTTAGAAATGGAATAAATTTTATTTAATTTTGCTCCGGAGGATGAATGATTAAGGTTTGATTGTCCATCTCCGGGCCTTCGGAGTTTTCCTGAACAACATGTACGTTATTTCTATTATTATTATAATTATTATTGTTATTATAATTGTTGTTATTACCATTGTTATTTTGGTTTTGTCTACCATTATTATTGTTGTTTTCTCTATTGTTGGAACGATTATTATTGTGGTAATTATTATTCCTGTTATTATTATTATTATTCCTATTGTTGTTGTTATTTCTGTTATTATTATTATGGTAATTATTATTCCTGTTATTATTATTATTATTCCTATTGTTGTTGTTATGATTCGAATTTCTATTATTGTGATTCGAATTGTTGTCTCTGTTATTATATTTATTTCTATTGTTATTATTATTCTGCTTATTTGAATTGTGTCTATTAGAAAAATATAATACTTGATTTTCGTTACTGGCAAAGTCTTTTTCTAGTTCTATTGCTAGTTGTACCGCTTCATTCAAGTCTTTTGGTTTAGAGGCAAAAATTGTTGGCTTAATGTCTGCATTAAGACCATTTTTAAATATATTCAATGCATAAGTGTTATTAAGAGAAATAATCGTGTTTTTCTGTGTAGTATTGCATTGTGGTATCTCATTTATTTGCAGTTCATTCAGTTCTGCAATCATTTCTAAAAGCTTTTCATTATATTTTTGTATTTTCATGTTCTTTTGCATGAATTTACTCAAAGTTAGTTGGATTTGCGCTATTGTTTTTGTGGACTTATATCTTGATTGAAGTGAACTTTTAAGACCATTGAAATCATTAATTTCGCTAGTACCTATAGCAGTTCTAACACTTGGTGTTAATTTCACATTAATGACAAAATCTATGAGCAGAATTTTCGCGTCAGGTGTTAAAGAATTGTAAATTATTTCAACTATTTTCAAAAATGATGTTAAATCCTTAAAATTTCCAGAAAATTCTGGTATACTTTTTAGTGATAGCTCTAAATTGAATGATGCCATTTTCACTGTAGAGTTTGAACTTGAACTTGAATTTTTAGTAGTTAAGTTAGAGTTTTCAGTTTCTATTTCTGTATCTAACACGCTATGAGTTGAATCTGTTTCCAATTTTTCAATTTCTTTTTCTGAGTTTTCAATTTCTTTTTCTGCAACTGACATGTTATGAGTTGAATCTGTGTCCAATTTTTCTAATCCTTGTTCTAACAATGTCTTTGCTTTTTCATAGTATTTGTAAAATTTCTCAATGGAATCTTTTTGTATTTCTCTACCAGTGCTAAACTCTATAAATTGTTTTTTAATTAGTTCTACTTCTTCTAATTTTAAAATTAATGTTCTCTTAGTGTATCCTCTGCTACCTGATTTTCTCAAATTGGTGATAATTTTATTCAAACTTTCTATCAATTGGCCCATTTACAAATCATTTTAATATTTTTTTTTTTTTTTATAATTTGATCTAATATCTATTTTTATTTACATTACTTAAATAATTTTTTCCTTACACAACATTATTGTTTATTTTCTTATTAACATAGCTTTTATAATATGCGTTTAGTTTTAAGATGCATATAATTATTATAACAAGGACAATTACAATTGTTGTTATTTGCCATAGTTCTTCGTCATTAGTTTTAATATCTGTAGATTTTTGTGTATTATTAGTATTACTACCTACTTCATACCCTGCGATTGCAATCAGAATTGCATTTCCGATTTTACTCCACAATCCCATTTGGTCAATTTTTACAATATTATTTTTTAATGAATTCTTATTTTTACAATTCTTCTTTGGATTACTAATTTTTAGTTAAGTCCTTTAGTTCCTCATATAACTTTCGTTTGTATTCGCCTTCTGCCAAGGGAATTAGACGTTTAAGCTCTTTGATTTTCTTATTTAGCTTAACTTTTTTTCCTCCTCTGGAACGTGGTTTTTTAGTTTCAACTTTTGCTGTTCCTTTTTTTGGATTTCTTGCCTTGTACTGTTCAATCGTTATAGGTTGAGGACCGTGGTTCTTCGGCGTAGGAACGTATACTGGACCCTGGATCTGTTGTCCTTCTGTGGGATCATAGGCAAGCAACTCCCTATATAACTTTTCAAAAATTCTATGGAATTCGGGTTCCATGTAGTGTAAAGGTTAGACAGCAGCTACTCAGAAAATTCTAGTTGAGTCAGGCAGGATCGCCATATACAGGTAAAGGGAAAATGTTTTGAAGGAAGACCCTTTTTAATTTTCTTATGTTGGCAAGTGTTGGATCTAACCGTGTACAACACTAGGTGGATTTGTACTGGGCTTCCACTAGCCGTTCATTTAAGCACTCGAAATGCTATAGACATTCAGGCACATTAGATGCCTTTGAAAATTAAAGAAGAGTGTTGAAGTTCTAAATTAATTCTGTTTTATTTCTGACAAAGTTTGAGTTTATATAGTGTTTTTTACAATTATCTACATTTATCTAAAATATCATGCATTTCATTCATTTACTCATATTAACCTATGTAACACAGTGTTCGACTGTTCACCTATGTTACAATTGCATTTACCGATCGATTAATCAGTCAGTGTTCAGCATAGTCATCAATTTAACACAAAAATGCATTTCTCCTATTTATGATATTTGACATATCAAGAATAGAAATGAAATTTGACTTGCTATTGGATACCCCTTAAGTACGGTCAAGTACCCAGGCAATGAACTGCATATGGAGTAAACTGAAGGTACTCATGTTTCGCTTCGACGTAGGTCTGTGGGCAAATGAATGAAATGTTAATAATGTTACAATGTGTGTGTTGACCATATGTGTCATAATATTTTGTGTGTGTCTAAAAATATACAAAACGATATCTTAAGAATTTGTTTTGGTTTTTTACAATAATGTGTGACGTATTTTAGTGGAAATTATAATTACAAAAAATGAACTAAACTAAATATGACTGTACATCACAACAACGGTTTGAGGGTGGTTCATTTATGGTTTTGTTCTAGAGTGAGCTGTCTATTTTTCGTGTTGGTTTCTCATTTGTTGTGTTATTGCTAACATTGGTTCCTGGTGGCTCCACAGGAAGAGGAGCAAGTGAATTGCTCGCTTAAGGATACCATCAAATGTTTTTACATCAGCTGTTCTGACGAGTCCGTCTGGACCGGGGTAAATTTAAGTTACTTTGCCAAGACACCATTTCTGACTGGTGTGTTGTCCTTAATTATAACTATGGTACCCCGTTGCAAATTTTGAGCCTTGGTTTGCCACTTGTTTTGCTGCTGGAGTTCACTGAGTTATTCCTGCGACCATCGTTTCCAAAATTGATATTTTATTTGTGGCACTAACTCCCATCGTTTTGTAAGAGTTGTTGGAGTTGACCTGGTAGTTGCATCCACTTGTGCTGTAAGAGGTTCACTAATCAAAAAGTGACCTGGTGTTAGTGCAGCCTCATCATTAGGATTATTCGGTAACGGTTCAATCGGTCACGAAATAAGGATTGCTTCGACTTCTATGATCACGGTTTCCATTTCTTCATAGGTCAGAGACGCGTTTGCTACTGCTTTAACAAGTAACCTTTTTGCGGATTTGACTGCAGCCTCCCATAGTCCGCCGAAGTGCGGGACTCGTGGAGGTATGAAATGAAAACTGATGCCTTTGCTGACACACTCTTGTTGAATTTTTTCTTGAGCAGCTGTGGCTAAAAGAGCTGTTGACAACTCTTCTAATTGATTGCGAGCTCCCACAAAGTTTGTTGCGTTGTCACTGTAGAGATTCTGACAGTGACCCCTTCGGCCGATGAATCTTTTGAGCTCTCCAATGAAAGCGTCTTGCTAGGAAGAACTCATTTATAAATGTGCCGATGCACTTGAAAGCTTTCAAGTTCGTTTAGGTTGCTTCGAAAGGTTCGCCAGCGTGAGTCAAATTCTAAAGGAACAGCCTCGTCCCATGAAAGATTCAAGGTCCATAATTCCTGGATAAACATTTTTGTTCTGGCAACTACTGGCGACAGTATTTCTAGTGGATCAAAGATTCGCGCCAAGTCTAATGTGACTGTTCTTTTAGTCACGGCTTTAATTGTTTGAATGTTGACCTTGATCTTAAGTAGGTCATCTTTAGATACCCATACCAATCCCAGTGTTTTCGTGTAATCAGTTTCGTCTGAGAAGTCAAGACTGATTTCTTGGTCATAACTGGGAATGTTGCGGAGGAGCTAGGCATTATTAGCGCACCATTTTCTTAGATGAAATCCGTACTTGGCCAGGACGTCTTGCAGCTGGCGCTGAATTTCTAGGGCTGTATTCAGGCTATCAGCTCCACCCAGCCCGTCATCGACATAAAAGCTCTTTTCCAAGAAACTGGCTGCCAAAGGTGCTTGCATCTTATTATGCTGGATTATTTCCTTCCAACATTTGATCGCCAGAGGCATTATTTCGCCAGAGGATTATCTGGTACTGTCGATCCTTGGGGTGGGTATAGATTTGGCGGTACATTTTTTCGATATCTGTTGTGAATACGAAACGGGGCAGCCGAAATCGCAATAGAACCGTAAATAGATCATTTTGTAGTGGTAGTCCAGTGTGGAGAATATCATTTGAGGATTTTCCTGAGGACGTTTTTGCTGACGCATCGAAAACTACTCTGAGTTTAGTTGTACTACTTTCGGGTCGCACAATGCAGTGGTGAGGAATAAAGTATGTATGTGCCTTTATTTCGTCTATCTTGATTTTCTACATGTGCCCCATTGTTTCGTAGTCTTTCATAAATAGCGCATATTGTTCCTTCAATGAAGCGTCTTTTGATGATCGACGTTCTAGTGCGAGGAACCGGTTGAATGCGATACTATGTGAGGACCCTAATAAAGATGGTTCATCACAAAACGGCAGTCGTGCTATGAATCGACCTTCATGGTCACGTGTGGTATGCTGATTGAAATGTGCTTCGCACTGTGCATCATAAGGTGATAATTTTGCTCTCTTCCTTCAACCTCCTCGAGTTTCCAAAATCGCTCAATAGCTGTATTCATCTTATCCTCTTCTGTTAAGACTCCGCAGATTCCTGATGAGAGCCTTTCACCAGATACCTTTCCCGATACGATCCATCCAAAAGCTGTATTTTGTAGCAGTGGAAGGTCCTTGCCTAATTTAAGTTGTCTTGAGTAGTTGATGATAGTATTCCGTCCCTAATAAAATATAGATTTTTTCTGGACGGTTGAAGGTTGGGTCCACTAATGCTACGTTACTGGGAATTGACCACCTGTCGATTGTAAGCGATTGAGCGGGTTAAGGGAAATAATTTGAGGCAATACGAATGCTTCAAGCCGTGTTGAAAAATTGTTAAGCCGAGATTGTAGCGTAATGTTTACTCGGTGTTGAACCTTGGTACGGTTTTTTCCAATACCGTTGATTGAAACAGAAGTTGTCCGTGCTGGGAGTCCAAGTCGGTTGACTAATCGTCCTGTGATCAAATTGACTTGTGATCCTGAATCAAGGATTGCCTTGCATTCAGTTTCCAGACCATTAGCCTTGACCTTTACCAACGCTGTTCCCAGTAGAACATATGGTCTTTTGTTAGTGTAACTTCCCGCCATGCTTTCAGCTTCTGTTGGTGTGCTGACTAGAGATGTCGCGTGTTGCGTCGTGGAGTTATTCATTGTAACTGCTTCATTGGCTGACTCTGTTTCCCCCTTTGATTTGTTCCGCTTCCTGGATATTCAATTCTTTTGCAAGGCTTGTTCCAAGTGTACCAGGGTGTTGTGCATTTTTCCACATTTCTGGCAGCGGCCTGAAATTGTGCACTGTTTGGTCAAATGATTGTGACTAAAACAATTAACACACAGTTTATGTTTCTGTATCAAGTTTCGTCTGTTTACAGGGCTTAGCTGGATGAATTCTCTGCATCTATACAATGGGTGATATTCTTGCTTGATTGGTTCTCATGGCGGGGATATGCCGTAAGAGTGCATGTTTTGCTAGCAAGAGAAAATGTCTTATCTTTGTGTCCTATAGCCTCCACAGTATGGAAGTAGTTCTCCAGAAAGGTAAGAAATTGGCTGACTGGTTGCATTTCCTTTGGATTGGTGATCGATTGCTCATATTGAGTGTATGCAGCTTTGTCCAACTTTTTTTACCAGAAGGTGGAGTAGGAGAGGATCCCATGTCGAGATTTTGAGTCCCATATTAGAAAGAGCTGCCAGACATTCTCTCGTTGTATCGTGCAATCGCTTAACGGCCATTAACGTCGATGCACCGGATGGTTGGTCTAGCAGACTCTGAACCGCTGTTGCCACTATTAGTCGTTTATTATCATACCGATCCTGTAGTAACTGCCAAGCGGCTATGTAATTGTCTGCAGTAACAGCGAGATGATTAATAAGCTTCGCTGCTTCACCAGTAACGTTGGTCTTTAGATAAAACATTTTGTGAGCGTCTGACATCTGTTGCTCATGATTAGTTTTCTTAAATAAGTCAGAAAACCATGTCCATTTCATATAATCACCTTCAAATTTAGAGAGAGTGATTGTGGGTAATGGAAGGGTAGATGGTCTAGCCATAGTCTCTGTGGATGAGTGGCGATTGTTGTTAGCCGTGGTGAGCTGGATGATCGCTAACTGAGCGGCTTGTTCGAGGTGTATGTATCTGTTTGTGTCATAACCGGCGAGGTCTGGATCGGAATATTTATCTAACACTTCATTAAGTAGTTCTAGCTGTTGTCATAGTTTGGTGATGGTGGCCTTTTTAACATCGTAATAAGGCCCATCCTCACCTGACTACAACTGAAGGCCTTCTAGCTTGCTCAACTTTATCACGATGGATAACTTGGTGCTTCACCAAGTTATTAATGTTCGTAGGGGTACACAAGAACAACGTAAACTGACTTGTTGTGAAAATGAAATTCGGATATTTGCTGGATGAATGACAATCGTTCAATCTCAAGTTTTATTAAAAACTTAATTTATTTAAAAAAGAAAATTACAAATACAATTAATAAAGAAATACAAATAGATATACAATACAAAAAAGTAAAGAATTTTAATTTTTAGCAGGCCGGAAACCGTTCATTCTTCTGCTGCATAAATTATTTTCCCACCGTTAGCAGAGAACAGATATTGGATTTCATAACTGTCTGGCTGGTGAATTAAATAAGCAAATTATTTTCTCACTGACAGTAAAGCCCAAACAGATATTAAATTTCTCCAACGTCTAACTAGTTATTTGATTTAGTACGTGTAAATAAATATTTTGTTTTAATTTAGCTATGAATTATGCAAACGCGGTAATTTTCACGCCAAAACAAGAACGTAAAAAAGAGGTACAGATTTTGTTGAAGTAATATGAATTATGCAGACGCGGTAATTCTCACGCCAACATATGGGAAAAATAAGAACGTAAAAAAAGTACGGATTATGTTCAAGTATTATTAATTCTATTGAGAGTTGTTTTTATTTTTTAATAAAGAATAAAAAAACTCAAAGGAATTAACATATTGCGGCCCCAAGGGGATTGAAAAGTGCGAATGAGCGATCTCCGGCAATTTACATATTTTGAAGTGGGTTAAGGTGTTGGTTCCAATGAGACATTTGAGTTGGATTGTGGAGACGGCTGTGGTGCTTCGGGGATCGGTTCACGTTTTCTCTTCAACATCACTGCTAAAATCAAGGCTAGTCCAACATAGCTAATGGTTAAGCCATGTATTTTATGGTTTCTTGCTAGAGGAAATTCTTGTCGTTGTGCCCTGACCTCATCTTGCAAATGTGTTTTCTTTTCAATTGTCGAAGTATATGACAGGGGTTGTGTCATGTTGTTTATGCTTTCTTGGAGGTGAAGGAATGACATCACATTGCTTGTGTATGATGAATGCAAGTTTGATGAGATGGTTCGATGCCCGTATATGGTAATAACATCATTTTTCATCGCACACCCTGCGGGAAGCGTGAGCAACCCGGTACCTTCCAGCAATTGTGAACTGCTTTCATCCTTGCATACTGTGCTTAGTTTTAGTTGCTGTTGAGTTGCGAGCAGCCACTGGTTCTTGTTATAACGTTGGTACCACACGTTATTGCTGCTTATCAACTCTATGTTGCAGCTTGTGTCGGATTCATTGTTCAATAAATGTATCACACAGCCACAAATTGGAGAGCCTCTATGATATGCAGCTTGAATGTGTGGGCATAAGGAAATGTTATGCTCAAGTTTATTGCAGGTACTTAGCTTTGAATCATCTAGAGGGAAATATTCGTCACGATGAGCATTGAGAGCCATAATTTTAGTGGTTGGTATGATAGCCACTAAAGAGTTGTTCATTAGCTGTGGTACTGGAGTAATATAAAATAGGTCATATTGCCCTTGATGGGCTAGAGGGATGAACAAGGTGCAAATAATGTGCTGAGTTGAGATTGATGCGTGAGCCGTAACTACACCATATAAATGAATAATATCTGCAACTGGAAGTGCTAGATCAGTGGGAAGTTTCACCTTTATGTTATCGATTTTACCCGAAAATTGTTGTGGGGTTAGTAGAACCGGACTAATTCGACCATGGTAAGAGGCCGCTAACAATGTGATCATAGATGTGAGCATTTTTTGTAAATTATTAGCAATTGTAAGTAACTGAACACTCAGTGATAAAATGACTTCCGATCGAGGGTAACTGTCATTGGTTGTGAGGTGGAGTAATTTGTTTATTTTACCGTTCATTTTTTCGAAGTTATCTTCCGTGCGTTGTTCCGATTGCTTCATGAGATTGAGGGTCGAGTCGAGAAAGGATGTTTAATTTCGCAGAAGGCTCTGCAAGTGGGCTTCGTTGGTTTTTATACTATTAATGGTATCCATCATTTCTGCTGCATATTTGGAGTCTAGAACGCCAAACAAGGAGCTTGCTATATTTCCAACGATGTCTATTGCTCTTCGTCGCTTCCTTTTTATGAAATTTTCCAAACTGCGCCCCATTTCATTCCCGAGATCTTAAAAATGGGATAGAAGTCCGTTGCATTGATGATTAAGCGATGAGTAATCGCAGGCTCTTTTCAGCGCAGAGGTACCGTTCATTAAAAGCTCTAATTCGTTTTAGAATGGTGTCAGCTCAAAATAGATAAAGAGTTTCCATTCAGCGATGACAGGTTTAACTTGGCCAATATTTTCGAAATGTAATCAAGGGTTGCTGGTGATTTGAGTGTACGTCACTTGTTGACATGGGATTAGAGGGAGAAATAATGTTACGAGTACTAGCAGACCTATTGCGTTTAGAGTACAACGGTTTGAGGGTGGTTCATTTATGGTTTTGTTCTTGAGTGAGCTGTCTATTTTTCGTGTTGGTTTCTCATTTGTTGTGTTATTGCTAACATTGGTTCCTGGTGGCTCCACAGGAAGAGGAGCAAGTGAATTGCTCGCTTAAGGATACCATCAAATGTTTTTACATCAGCTGTTCTGACGAGTCCGTCTGGACCGGGGTAAATTTAAGTTACTTTGCCAAGACACCATTTCTGACTGGTGTGTTGTCCTTAATTACAACTATGGTATCCCGTTGCAAATTTTGAGCCTTGGTTTGCCACTTGTTTTGCTGATGGAGTTCACTGAGGTATTCCTGCGACCATCGTTTCCAAAATTGATAATTTATTTGTGGCACTAACTCCCATCGTTTTGTAAGAGTTGTTGGAGTTGACCTGGTAGTTGCATCCACTTGTGCTGTAAGAGGTTCACTAATCAAAAAGTGTCCTGGTGTTAGTGCAGCCTCATCATTAGGATTATTCGGTAACGGTTCAATCGGCCACGAAATAAGGATTGCTTCGACTTCTATGATCACGGTTTCCATTTCTTCATAGGTCAGAGACGCGTTTGCCACTGCTTTAACAAGTAACCTTTTTGCGGATTTGACTGCAGCCTCCCATAGTCCGCCGAAGTACGGGACTCGTGGAGGTATGAAATGAAAACTGATGCCTTTGCTGACACACTCTTGTTGAATTTTTTCTTGAGCAGCTGTGGCTAAAAGAGCTGTTGACAACTCTTCTAATTGATTGCGAGCTCCCACAAAGTTTATTGCGTTGTCACTGTAGAGATTCTGACAGTGACCCCTTCGGCCGATGAATCTTTTGAGCGCTCCAATGAAAGCGTCTTGCTAGGAAGAACTCATTTATAAATGTGCCGATGCACTTGAAAGCTTTCAAGTTCGTTTAGGTTGCTTCGAAAGGTTCGCCAGCGTGAGTCAAATTCTAAAGGAACAGCCTCGTCCCATGAAAGATTCAAGGTCCATAATTCCTGGATAAACATTTTTGTTCTGGCAACTACTGGCGATAGTATTTCTAGTGGATCAAAGATTCGCGCCAAGTCTAATGTGACTGTTCTTTTAGTCACGGCGTTAATTGTTTGAATGTTGACCTTGATCTTAAGTAGGTCATCTTTAGATACCCATACCAATCCCAGTGTTTTCGTGTAATCAGTTTCGTCTGAGAAGTCAAGACTGACTTCTTGGTCATAACTGGGAATGTTGCGGAGGAGCTGGGCATTATTAGCGCACCATTTTCTTAGATGAAATCCGTACTTGGCCAGGATGTCTTGCAGCTGGCGCTGAATTTCTAGGGCTGTATTCAGGCTATCAGCTCCACCCAGCCCGTCATCGACATAAAAGCTCTTTTCCAAGAAACTGGCTGCCAAAGGTGCTTGCATCTTATTATGCTGGATTATTTCCTTCCAACATTTGATCGCCAGAGGCATTATTTCGCCAGGGGATTATCTGGTACTGTCGATCCTTGGGGTGGGTATAGATTTGGCGGTACATTTTTTCGATATCTGTTGTGAATACTAAACGGGGCAACCGAAATCGCAATAGAACCGTAAATAGATCATTTTGTAGTGGTAGTCCAGTGTGGAGAATATCATTTGAGGATTTTCCTGAGGACGTTTTTGCTGACGCATCGAAAACTACTCTGAGTTTAGTTGTACTACTTTCGGGTCGCACAATGCAGTGGTGAGGAATAAAGTATGTATGTGCCTTTATTTCGTCTATCTTGATTTTCTACATGTGCCCCATTGTTTCGTAGTCTTTCATAAATAGCGCATATTGTTCCTTCAATGAAGCGTCTTTTGATGATCGACGTTCTAGTGCGAGGAACCGGTTGAATGCGATACTATGTGAGGACCCTAATAAAGATGGTTCATCACAAAACGGCAGTCGTGCTATGAATCGACCTTCATGGTCACGTGTGGTATGCTGATTGAAATGTGCTTCGCACTGTGCATCATAAGGTGATAATTTTGCTCTCTTCCTTCAACCTCCTCGAGTTTCCAAAATCGCTCAATAGCTGTATTCATCTTATCCTCTTCTGTTAAGACTCCGCAGATTCCTGATGAGAGCCTTTCACCAGATACCTTTCCCGATACGATCCATCCAAAAGCTGTATTTTGTAGCAGTGGAAGGTCCTTGCCTAATTTAAGTTGTCCGATCTTGAGTAGTTGATGATAGTATTCCGTCCCTAATAAAATATAGATTTTTTCTGGACGGTTGAAGGTTGGGTCCACTAATGCTACGTTACTGGGAATTGACCACCTGTCGATTGTAAGCGATTGAGCGGGTTAAGGGAAATAATTTGAGGCAATACGAATGCTTCAAGCCGTGTTGAAAAATTGTTAAGCCGAGATTGTAGCGTAATGTTTACTCGGTGTTGAACCTTGGTACGGTTTTTTCCAATACCGTTGATTGAAACAGAAGTTGTCCGTGCTGGGAGTCCAAGTCGGTTGACTAATCGTCCTGTGATCAAATTGACTTGTGATCCTGAATCAAGGATTGCCTTGCATTCAGTTTCCAGACCATTAGCCTTGACCTTTACCAACGCTGTTCCCAGTAGAACATATGGTCTTTTGTTAGTGTAACTTCCCGCCATGCTTTCAGCTTCTGTTGGTGTGCTGACTAGAGATGTCGCGTGTTGCGTCGTGGAGTTATTCATTGTAACTGCTTCATTGGCTGACTCTGTTTCCCCCTTTGATTTGTTCCGCTTCCTGGATATTCAATTCTTTTGCAAGGCTTGTTCCAAGTGTACCAGGGTGTTGTGCATTTTTCCACATTTCTGGCAGCGGCCTGAAATTGTGCACTGTTTGGTCAAATGATTGTGACTAAAACAATTAACACACAGTTTATGTTTCTGTATCAAGTTTCGTCTGTTTACAGGGCTTAGCTGGATGAATTCTCTGCATCTATACAATGGGTGATATTCTTGCTTGATTGGTTCTCATGGCGGGGATATGCCGTAAGAGTGCATGTTTTGCTAGCAAGAGAAAATGTCTTATCTTTGTGTCCTATAGCCTCCACAGTATGGAAGTAGTTCTCCAGAAAGGTAAGAAATTGGCTGACTGGTTGCATTTCCTTTGGATTGGTGATCGATTGCTCATATTGAGTGTATGCAGCTTTGTCCAACTTTTTTTACCACAAGGTGGAGTAGGAGAGGATCCCATGTCGAGATTTTGAGTCCCATATTAGAAAGAGCTGCCAGACATTCTCTCGTTGTATCGTGCAATCGCTTAACGGCCATTAACGTCGATGCACCGGATGGTTGGTTTAGCAGACTCTGAACCGCTGTTGCCACTATTAGTCGTTTATTATCATACCGATCCTGTAGTAACTGCCACCCCCCAGGGGGCACGGTCAATACATCTTGTCTTGGTGGCTTGGTGTTGTGCTTCCTGGGGTATAGGGTTATCAGGTTTCCGGACCTAGGCCTTTTTGCTGATAACCCCTAAAAACTTGTATGTTGCTACCCAATCCCTGAAACAACAGGGTAACGGGCGCGCATGCAAGTAAACTAAAGGTGAAAGTGGGTTCGCTCGCTCGTCCGGTAAGTGGGTAATCTGGTTTTTCCAGACCTTGACCTTTGGCCAATTACCCCTTGAACTTATATGTCACTACCCTATCCCTGGACATATCAGGGCAACGGGCGTGCATATATTTAATTTAAGGAAGTAGCTCTGCCTATGCTTGTCTGGGTAGAGGTGCTACCGATACCTCAGGTTTGCACGGGACCTAAAATCGGAGGTGTTTTTAACACGCGGCTGACCAGAGTCCCATCTGGTGCAACGGGAACCAGTAGCCCCTAGGACTTGTCCTAGACTGGTTATTGGTGAGGCCCCTTCGGGGATCACGTGGTGGCTGTGGTTAAAACCCAAAGATACGCGGGAAGAGTTATGGGTCAGACGAGTGTGTCTGTAAGAGGTGCTAGTGACTGATTATAGATGCTCTCTTCAGGCCGTATATCTCTAGGTGTTGTTGCTATTCGACAAAGCTACTCTGACGTTTTGCGGTGGGCGAAGCCTCAGGTAAGATGGGGGCACTATTTTGCTGCCGGGCCATCGGGGTAGTAGGAGGTTAGATAGCTCCAACACTTCAGCAAAGTGTCTGTACATGGTTCTGCAGCCTGTACAGAATTTGCTACCAAGTTGTCCCTTGTAGGCGACCATGTTGTATGCCTCATCAGCATGTGCCCCTGGGAGGGGTGACGGGACGGTGGTGAACGGCTTTATTCACCCAGTGCGAAGAGCACCGTCAGTTTAGGCCTTCGGGCAGGTACTGACGTAAAATCTTTGACATCTTTGTAGTAACTGCCAAGCGGCTATGTAATTGTCTGCAGTAACAGCGAGATGATTAATAAGCTTCGCTGCTTCACCAGTAACGTTGGTCTTTAGATAAAACATTTTGTGAGCGTCTGACATCTGTTGCTCATGATTAGTTTTCTTAAATAAATCAGAAAACGATGTCCATTTCATATAATCACCTTCAAATTTAGAGAGAGTGATTGTGGGTAATGGTAGGGTAGATGGTCTAGCCATAGTCTCTGTGGATGAGTGGCGATTGTTGTTAGCCATGGTGAGCTGGATGATCGCTAACTGAGCGGCTTGTTCGAGGTGTATGTATCTGTTTGTGTCATAACCGGCGAGGTCTGGATCGGAATATTTATCTAACACTTCATTAAGTAGTTCTAGCTGTTGTCATAGTTTGGTGATGGTGGCCTTTTTAACATCGTAATAAGGCCCATCCTCACCTGACTACAACTGAAGGCCTTCTAGCTTGCTCAACTTTATCACGATGGATAACTTGGTGCTTCACCAAGTTATTAATGTTCGTAGGGGTTTATTGGCCTTGTAGTTCTCCAGGATGATTCAAGCGATAATTTTCAGTTCAGTTGTTCTAGTGGTACACAAGAACAACGTAAACTGACTTGTTGTGAAAATGAAATTCGGATATTTGCTGGATGAATGACAATCGTTCAATCTCAAATTTTATTAAAAACTTAATTTATTTAAAAAAGAAAATTACAAATACAAATAATAAAGAAATACAAATAGAAATACAATACAAAAAAGTAAAGAATTTTAATTTTTAGCAGGCCGGAAACCGTTCATTCTTCTGCTGCATAAATTATTTTCCCACCGTTAGCAGAGAACAGATATTGGATTTCATAACTGTCTGGCTGGTGAATTAAATAAGCAAATTATTTTCTCACTGACAGTAAAGCCCAAACAGATATTAAATTTCTCCAACGTCTAACTATTTATTTGATTTAGTACGTGTAAATAAATATTTTTGTTTTAATTTAGCTATGAATTATGCAAACGCGGTAATTTTCATGCCAAAATAAGAACGTAAAAAAGAGGTACAGATTTTGTTGAAGTAATATGAATTATGCAGACGCGGTAATTCTCACGCCAACATATGGGAAAAATAAGAACGTAAAAAAAGTACGGATTATGTTCAAGTATTATTAATTCTATTGAGAGTTGTTTTTATTTTTTAATAAAGAATAAAAAAACTCAAAGGAATTAACATATTGCGGCCCCAAGGGGATTGAAAAGTGCGAATGAGCGATCTCCGGCAATTTACATATTTTGAAGTGGGTTAAGGTGTTGGTTCCAATGAGACATTTGAGTTGGATTGTGGAGACGGCTGTGGTGCTTCGGGGATCGGTTCACGTCTTCTCTTCAACATCACTGCTAAAATCAAGGCTAGTCCAACATAGCTAATGGTTAAGCCATGTATTTTATGGTTTCTTGCTAGAGGAAATTCTTGTCGTTGTGCCCTGACCTCATCTTGCAAATGTGTTTTCTTTTCAATTGTCGAAGTATATGACAGGGGTTGTGTCATGTTGTTTATGCTTTCTTGGAGGTGAAGGAATGACATCCCATTGCTTGTGTATGATGAATGCAAGTTTGATGAGATGGTTCGATGCCCGTATATGGTAATAACATCATTTTTCATTGCACACCCTGCGGGAAGCGTGAGCAACCCGGTACCTTCCAGCAATTGTGAACTGCTTTCATCCTTGCATACTGTGCTTAGTTTTAGTTGCTGTTGAGTTGCGAGCAGCCACTGGTTCTTGTTATAACGTTGGTACCACACGTTATTGCTGCTTATCAACTCTATGTTGCAGCTTGTGTCGGATTCATTGTTCAATAAATGTATCACACAGCCACAAATTGGAGAGCCTCTATGATATGCAGCTTGAATGTGTAGGCATAAGGAAATGTTATGCTCAAGTTTATTGCAAGTACTTAGCTTTGAATCATCTAGAGGGAAATATTCGTCACGATGAGCATTGAGAGCCATCATTTTAGTGGTTGGTATGATAGCCACTAAAGAGCTGTTCATTAGCTGTGGTACTGGAGTAATATAAAATAGGTCATATTACCCTTGATGGGCTAGAGGGATGAACAAGGTGCAAATAATGTGCTGAGTTGAGATTGCTGCGTGAGCCGTAACTACACCATATAAATGAATAATATCTGCAACTGGAAGTGCTAGATCAGTGGGAAGTTTCGCCTTTATGTTATCGATTTTACCCGAAAATTGTTGTGGGGTTAGTAGAACCGGACTAATTCGACCATGGTAAGAGGCCGCTAACAATGTGATCATAGATGTGTGCATTTTTTGTAAATTATTAGCAATTGTAAGTAACTGAACACTCAGTGATAAAATGACTTCCGATCGATGGTAACTGTCATTGGTTGTGAGGTAGAGTAATTTGTTTATTTTACCGTTCATTTTTTCGAAGTTATCTTCCGTGCGTTGTTTCGATTGCTTCATGAGATTGAGGGTCGAGTCGAGAAAGGATGTTTAATTTCGCAGAAGGCTCTGCAAGTGGGCTTCGTTGGTTTTTATACTATTAATGGTATCCATCATTTCTGCTGCATATTTGGAGTCTAGAACGCCAAACAAGGAGCTTGCTATATTTCCAACGATGTCTATTGCTCCTCGTCGCTTCCTTTTTATGAAATTTTCCAAACTGCGCTCCATTTCATTCCCGAGATTTTGAAAATGGGATAGAAGTCCGTTGCATTGATGATTAAGCGATGAGTAATCGCAGGCTCTTTTCAGCGCAGAGGTACCGTTCATTAAAAGCTCTAATTCGTTTTAGAATGGTGTCAGTTCAAAATAGATAAAGAGTTTCCATTCAGCGATGACAGGTTTAACTTGGCCAATATTTTCGAAATGTAATCAAGGGTTGCTGGTGATTTGAGTGTACGTCACTTGTTGACATGGGATTAGAGGGAGAAATAATGTTACGAGTACTAGCAGACCTGTTGCGTTTAGAGTACAACGGTTTGAGGGTGGTTCATTTATGGTTTTGTTCTTGAGTGAGCTGTCTATTTTTCGTGTTGGTTTCTCATTTGTTGTGTTACTGCTAACATTGGTTCCTGGTGGCTCCACAGGAAGAGGAGCAAGTGAATTGCTCGCTTAAGGATAGCATCAAATGTTTTTACATCAGCTGTTCTGACGAGTCCGTCTGGACCGGGGTAAATTTAAGTTACTTTGCCAAGACACCATTTCTGACTTGTGTGTTGTCCTTAATTATAACTATGGTACCCCGTTGCAAATTTTGAGCCTTGGTTTTCCACTTGTTTTGCTGCTGGAGTTCACTGAGGTATTCCTGCGACCATCGTTTCCAAAATTGATATTTTATTTGTGGCACTAACTCCCATCGTTTTGTAAGAGTTGTTGGAGTTGACCTGGTAGTTGCATCCACTTGTGCTGTAAGAGGTTCACTAATCAAAAAGTGACCTGGTGTTGGTGCAGCCTCATCATTAGGATTATTCGGTAACGGTTCAATCGGTCACGAAATAAGGATTGCTTCGACTTCTATGATCACGGTTTCCATTTCTTCATAGGTCAGAGACGCGTTTGCCACTGCTTTAACAAGCAACCTTTTTGCGGATTTGACTGCAGCCTCCCATAGTCGGCCGAAGTGCGGGACTCGTGGAGGTATGAAATGAAAACTGATGCCTTTGCTGACTCACTCTTGTTGAATTTTTTCTTGAGCAGCTGTGGCTAAAAGAGCTGTTGACAACTCTTCTAATTGATTGCGAGCTCCCACAAAGTTTGTTGCGTTGTCACTGTAGAGATTCTGACAGTGACCCCTTCGGCCGATGAATCTTTTGAGCGCTCCAATGAAAGCGTCTTGCTAGGAAGAACTCATTTATAAATGTGCCGATGCACTTGAAAGCTTTCAAGTTCGTTTAGGTTGCTTCGAAAGGTTCGCCAGCGTGAGTCAAATTCTAAAGGAACAGCCTCGTCCCATGAAAGATTCAAGGTCCATAATTCCTGGATAAACATTTTTGTTCTGGCAACTACTGGCGACAGTATTTCTAGTGGATCAAAGATTCGCGCCAAGTCTAATGTGACTTTTAGTCACGGCTTTAATTGTTTGAATGTTGACCTTGATCTTAAGTAGGTCATCTTTAGATACCCATACCAATCCCAGTGTTTTCGTGTAATCAGTTTCGTCTGAGAAGTCAAGACTGACTTCTTGGTCATAACTGGGAATGTTGCGGAGGAGCTGGGTATTATTAGCGCACCATTTTCTTAGATGAAATCCGTACTTGGCCAGGACGTCTTGCAGCTGGCGCTGAATTTCTAGGGCTGTATTCAGGCTATCAGCTCCACCCAGCCCGTCATCGACATAAAAGCTCTTTTCCAAGAAACTGGCTGCCAAAGGTGCTTGCATCTTATTATGCTGGATTATTTCCTTCCAACATTTGATCGCCAGAGGCATTATTTCGCCAGAGGATTATCTGGCACTGTCGATCCTTGGGGTGGGTATAGACTTGGCGGTACATTTTTTCGATATCTGTTGTGAATACGAAACGGGGCAGCCGAAATCGCAATAGAACCTTAAATAGATCATTTTGTAGTGGTAGTCCAGTGTGGAGAATATCATTTGAGGATTTTCCTGAGGACATTTTTGCTGACGCATCGAAAACTACTCTGAGTTTAGTTGTACTACTTTCGGGTCACACAATGCAGTGGTGAGGAATAAAGTATGTATGTGCCTTTATTTCGTCTATCTTGATTTTCTACATGTGCCCCATTGTTTCGTAGTCTTTTATAAATAGCGCATATTGCTCCTTCAATGAAGCGTCTTTTGATGATCGACGTTCTAGTGCGAGGAACCGGTTGAATGCGATACTATGTGAGGACCCTAATAAAGATGGTTCAGCACAAAATGGCAGTCGTGCTATGAATAGACCTTCATGATCACGTGTGGTATGCTGATTGAAATGTGCTTCGCACTGTGCATCATAAGGTGATAATTTTGCTCTCTTCCTTCAACCTCCTCGAGTTTCCAAAATCGCTCAATAGCTGTATTCATCTTATCCTCTTCTGTTAAGACTCCGCAGATTCCTGATGAGAGCCTTTCACCAGATACCTTTCCCGATACGATCCATTCAAAAGCTGTATTTTGTAGCAGTGGTAGGTCCTTGCCTAATTTAAGTTGTCCGATCTTGAATAGTTGATGATAGTATTCCGCCCCTAATAAAATATAGATTTTTTCTGGACGGTTGAAGGTTGGGTCCGCTAATGCTACGTTGCTGGGAATTGACCACCTGTCGATTGTAAGCGATTGAGCGGGTTAAGGGGAAATAATTTGCGGCAATACCAATGCTTCAAGCCGTGTTGAAAAATTGTTAAGCCGAGATTGTAGCGTAATGTTTACTCGGTGTTGAATCTTGGTACGGTTTTTTCCAATACCGTTGATTGAAACAGAAGTTGTCCGTGCTGGGAGTCCAAGCCGGTTGACTAATCGTTCTGTGATCAAATTGACTTGTGATCCTGAATCAAGGATTGCCTTGCATTCAGTTTCCAGACCATTAGCCTTGACCTTTACCAACGCTGTTCCCAGTAGAACATATGGTCTTTTGTTAGTGTAACTTCCCGCCATGCTTTCAGCTTCTGTTGGTGTGCTGACTAGAGATGTCGCGTGTTGCATCGTGGAGTTATTCATTGCAACTGCTTCATTGGCTGACTCTGTTTCCCCCTTTGATTTGTTCCGCTTCCTGGATATTCAATTCTTTTGCGAGGCTTGTTCCAAGTGTACCAGGGTGTTGTGCATATTTCCACATTTCTGGCAGCGGCCTGAAATTGTGCAATGATTGTGACTAAAACAATTAACACACAGTTTATGTTTCTGTATCAAGTTTCGTCTGTTTACAGGGCTTAGCTGGATGAATTCTCTGCATCTATACAATGGGTGAAATTCTTGCTTGCTTGGTTCTCATGGCGGGGATGTGCCGTAAGAGTGCATGTTTTGCTAGCAGGAGAAAATGTCTTATTTTTGTGTCCTATAGCCTCCACAGTATGGAAGTAGTTCTCCAGAAAGGTAAGAAATTGGCTGACTGGTTGCATTTCCTTTGGATTGGTGATCGATTGCTCATATTGAGTGTATACAGCTTTGTCCAACTTTTTTTTACCAGAAGGTGGAGTAGGAGAGGATCCCATGTCGAGATTTCGAGTCCCATATTAGAAAGAGCTGCTAGACATTCTCTCGTTGTATCGTGCAATCGCTTAACGGCCATTATCGTCGATGCACCGGATGGTTGGTCTAGCAGTCTCTGAACCGCTGTTGCCACTATTAGTCGTTTATTATCATACCGATCCTGTAGTAACTGCCAAGCGGCTATGTAATTGTCTGCGAGATGATTAATAAGCTTCGCTGCTTCACCAGTAACGTTGGTCTTTAGATAAAACATGTTGTGAGCGTCTGACATCTGTGGATGGGTGGCGATTGTTGTTAGTCGTGGTAAGCTGGATGATCGCTAACTGAGCGGCTTGTTCGAGGTGGATGTATCTGCTTGTGTCATAACCGGCGAGGTCTGGATCGGAATATTTATCTAACACTTCATTATTAAGTAGTTCTAGCTGTTGCCATATTTTGGTGATGGTGGCCTTTTTAACATCCTAATAAGGCCCATCTAGCTGTCTATCCAGAGCTGCCATCTTGTCTATCCAGAGCTGCCATCATCGGCTGATTAAACCATCGTGGCCAATTGTAGGTTGAGATTTCGTGGATGGGGGGTTGTTAATGATTTCGGACTGGTCGCCCCCTTTTGGAGGCGGATAAATAGGGTTTTTGGCGATTGCTCCCTTACCTTGGTAAGTGTGCTCGCGTTCCATCAGCGCTATATATTTGGATGCCATTGACTGGATTTGACTATAGCGGTCTGCAGTGAAGTATTCATCTTCCATATCAATATGTTTTAGAGTCCGCAATTGGGTATCTGCCTCATTGAATTCTTTCCAAGCTGTAGTCAGCCGGGCCAATCGTTCTTTGCAGTACATTGGGGTTTTGCGGCTAAGTGGGTCCTTGTAAAATTGCGGATGATGGTGGCGATACGCTCGCTGGTCTCCTACAGTTGGTGAAGAAGTTGCTCTGCGGTTTCCATATTGCCCTTTAGAGGTTAATTGAGAGTTGGAGTAAGCTGCTTGTTGATTGAGCGCCTGTAGTTTGTGGTTGGCCGCTAATATATTGGTTTTGAATTGTTCGCTTGAAGGACTTTAGGTTTTCCTAAACCAGGTGTCCTGTCATGGTCGCCAAAATGTTAATCTCAGGCTCGTTTGCCTTGCTCAACTTTATCACGATGGATAACTTGGTGCTTCACCAAGTTATTAATGTTCGTAGGGGTTTGTTATCCTAGTTGTTCTCCAGGATGATTCAAGCGATAATTTTCAGTTCAGTTGTTCAAGTGGTACACAAGAACAACGTAAACTGACTTGTTGTGAAAATGAAATTCGGATGTTTGCTGGATGAATGACAATCGTTCAATCTCAAATTTTATTAAAAACTTATTGTATTTAAAGATGAAAATGACAAATACAATTAATAAAGAAATACAAATAGAAATACAATACAAAAAAAGTAAAGAATTTTAATTTTTAGCAGGCCGGAAACCGTTCATTCTTCTGCTGCACTAAATATTTTCCCACCGTTAGCAGAGAACAGATATTGGATTTCATAACTGTCTGGCTGGTGAATTAAATGAGCAAATTATTTTCTCACTGAGAGTAAAGCCCAAACAAATATTAAATTTCTCCAACGTCTGACTAGTTATCTGATTTAGTACGTGTAAATAAATATTTTGTTTTAATTTAGCTATGAATTATGCAAACGCGGTAATTCTCACTCCAAAATAAGAACGTAAAAAAGAGGTACGGATTTTGTTGAAGAGTTATGAATTATGCAAACGCGGTAATTCTCACGCAAACATGTAGGAAAAATAAGAACGTAAAAAAAGTACGGATTATGTTCAAGTATTATTAATGCTATTTAGAGTTGTTTTTATTTTTTAATAAAGAATAAAAAAAACTCAAAGGAATTAACATAGGCTAAATTATACATGTCAACTTTTTTGACGTTAAGAGAATTTGTTAATGTTTACATTTTATTGAAGCACATTTTGTTAAAACTTGTGATTTGCAAGGAAGAAATAAAAAAATTTAAAAATTCGTAAATCTTGTAGTCTGTGATTAGTAAAAATATGAATTAATAAAAATTATTTACATTAAAAAATGTGCTGAGAAGAGAAATTTAAAAATAAGCTGCGAAAACCTGATATACAGGAGGATAATCAAATGGAGCAGAGGAAAAAACGTGAGTATCAAATATATATAAGTATATAGAAATCCTGATGTTCAGGTGGTATTTAATTATATTTTAATGTTTTTCAGGAGTTGCCGTTGTGCCACAGAATGTCCAACATTTTGCTCAAAATTCAGATCAGGTAAGTTTTAAAATAAAATACTTAAGTGTTTTTAAATGTGATACAAGGAGGAAGAGTTTTATTGCTTTACAATGTACAAATTCTTTGTGGACAAAATATACATTGTACATTAAATACAATTGTGTTTTTATCCAATGTACCAATGTGTTAGTTGTGTACCTAACATATACGTGAGAAACCTTATATGCGATCATGGTTTTAATTGGTTTCATAATAGTAATGCAACTAACTGGGACCTTATGACGTTCTGATTTTTTCCATTGGAAAAAAAGTTATTCAGTGTATAAAATCTTTCTGAATTTCAGTTCCCTATTACTGTCGTGGCTAATTCCACGGCAGTAAGTTGCTTTGTAAAATTGTTCCTATTGTTTTATATGTTTGTTCGTATTATACTGCAGCTTAAGCCAACATGCATATAATAATATAGATATATTTCTTTCGTTACAGGTCCTTTACAGACTACCACAAACTGGGTAATAATTAAGAAGGTAGCAATCTAATAATGCACAGCAATTATTTCTAACTATATATAAATAATATATATTATATAAATTAAAAACGCTTATTGCAAGTTAATATAATTATAGCTTTTTTTACTTTTTTATATTTTATTTTTAACTTTTTAATGTATAGATAATACATAAATTAAAAAATAAACTATATTTTTGTATTATACACTATACACTAATTATTTTAAATAAATGCATTGAACATAAATTTCTCTTTAAGAGTTTTATTTGATATGAAAATGGAAATTTAAAAATAAAATTCAGTTACTATTTTTTATAATTTCCAAAAAAATAAATAGGAGTTATTATATACATAGTTCACTACAAATTGACTATTTTACAGCCCAGACGTATGGATTGGTAGTCTGATCGATCGTTAGTTTCACATCTGAATTTTCAGCCCTTGCCATAGTTTGGTCTAGCTTTTCAGGATCAAGACAATCCAGCTTACAATGCTACGATGAGATAAGAAAAATTATGGTTAATAAAGTTATCAATATATCAATTCATTGATTAGTTTTTTACTAAATATTTGTTCCTATATTTATCTTACCTTGAGTTAAATAATTTGCCATCTTTGTGCCAAGCACAGCGTAATAGCTGCAAATTTCCACATCCGGGCAACAAATTTCCATGCAAAACATCTTTTTTCACCACCGCTGTAATTGCTGTAATTACAGAATGCCAATCAACCAAACATAAATGAATATTAAGTTTTTTTATATATGTATTAAGTTTAATTTAACTAATTTAACTTTGTGTACACTTTCACTATTGATTGCAATTTTTCACTGGCTATTGTTTTATGCAAACAGATATGCCTGAATTTTTGTGTTTCCAACTATTGCATTAACATTGCTCACTATTTCTATAGTTCGAAACATATTCAACACTTTGCACACACATTTTGTTGCATATATATTTCCATTATTTATTTAATTAAATTTTTAATGGAATTTTATAAAATTTCACTCGACAAAACAAAACAAAATCCTCTTTTTTTTGAATAAAGATGGCAAGGCGGTACGCGAAGTGCAAGAGTATCCCACAAAAGAGAAATTAAAGGGGGGGAAAAAAACCGAGCTAAGTTGGGCATTAAAAAATGCCTACTTCCTCTAAAAATGAAAGCAAAGTAACTAACGGTTGTATAAATTAATGAAAAACGATGCCGAATGTTGGCTTCTTTTATAAAACCACACAATTGTTGGTATATACCGATATCGTGAGAGTTCAATAAATCAAACAGGTTTGTAAATCTGCGAAATAACTGATGTTTAATTCTAATAGCGTTAAACTCTGAGCAATGAAAAATAAGATAATCCGAGCTATCTGCCATGCGAAGATAGACACCACTGTAACAGTGGCCACACAGAAGTCTATTAACGATTTTAATATCAGTCGGATCCAATTTAGCGTCTCTGTACCAAGGCTTAACAGGAATTTCAGGAAAAAAGAGAGAAGAAAAAACGACCCGAAACCTGTGATCTAGATCGATAAAGAACCAACCATTCCTGTCGCAAGAAATTACTAATCTTCTAAAGGCTAATATCTAACGCAGCCCCCAGAGAAACGGCTCTTTTGGCCAAAAAATCGACTCTCTCATTGAAACTTATTCCAGTATGAGCTGGAACCCATACAATATGCACCTCCAAAATAGTTTCAGAGGCTCCAATAGAATTTGAAATATCTGAAATTAGCTGATTTCTCGTGGCAGAGCGTTCCAGTAAAATGCAGGCATTTCTACTATCTGTAAATATAACTAGGCGTGGAATTTTATCCTCAATGGCAGTGTCAACGGCTTTTTTTATGGCTATCAGCTCCCCTGACAGGGATGAAAATCTTTGAGACAAACTGTACAGGAAAAACCGCTTTGTTAAAATGTTGAAAACTGCGCATCCAGTGCCACAATTGGTTATTGAGGCGTCTGTAGCAACTAATGTGAAGCCATTGGTGGTGTATGAATGAACTAAGAACGATAATGAGCATATATCATCTCCTGTGAGACGCCTCTATCTTTATTAAAGGATAACTGTATAAAAATCTTGAGCTTCTGAGTAGGTACGTATGTGCAAAGCGGTGGAATCGAATCAAAAATTCCTTTAAATATGCTACAGCCTAAGAAATAACTATTATTAAGTTGCGTTGTCGTAGACCTGATCAGCTCCATCAGGGATGGATTGTAACACTCAATCTTCAAAAGTTCCTTAGGCGCAAGGAAAAATGATCTTAAATGAGGAGGTAGTCCACTCGCTAAAACATAGATAGCTTGTACCGGAGTGGAAGGACATAGACCAAGACATCGCCTCACACTTGAATTCTGAAATGTCTGAATCCTTCTGTCAATGTACATAGGTGCATGTGCAGAAGTAGCTCTCGTATATTCAATCTTCCCCCTTATAAAAGAACGATAGAATTTCAATCCAGTTTGAGGTCTTAGGCCACCTCTGATGTTGGTCAATCTCTTAAGAAGATTAGTTGCAGTAGAAGATTCCCTCAAGACACGATCATAGAGATCATTAATACTCAGGGTAGCCTTGATCGTTAGGCGCGGAAATTTAAAGGAGCTCACTTGTACAATAGGGGATCCCTCAATTGCAAGGTACATATCAAAGTTAGTACGTTTTCCGAAAAACATAACCTGGTCTTAGTCGGATTGAAACGCAAGTTCAGAGAAGAACAAATGGACCGAAATTGACTTACCTTGTGATCAAGATTAGATACCGCTAAGTCAAACTTATTATCAAAAGAAAGAAATAGGAAGTCGCCAGCATATTGGTAAACAAGAGTTCTGTTATCCTCAAGCGAGTGAAATTGTATAGTATACAAATTAATTACTATGGGACTGAGATAGCTACTTTGAAGAAGACCATTAAAAACTCGAACGGACAAGTCACCCATACAAAGTTTCCTTTCAGAGAGAAAACTCGATATACAATCTATCAACTCAACTTGGATGGCCTGACTGACTAGAATGTTTCTAAGAACAGAAACATTAACACAATCATAGGCATTGCTAATATCAATAGATGCCAACATAACTCTTAAGCCTAAGGACTTGAAATGTGACCCTAAAAAGAAGATCGTTCAAACAGGTTAACGTCGACATTTTTCCTCTGTAAGTAAGCATATGACCGCACGGGTAGAACATTCAGACAATCCACAGCCAGAACCAATCTTTCTTTAACCATCAAATTAATCTATTTCCAAAATACAGAAACGAAAGCTATGGGTCTGTAACTTCTAAAATCAGCCAGCGTAACATTTCTGTTAGGAACTGGAACAATTTTAATTTTCCTCCAAGTTCCATGGATCAAACAATCCTTGAAAAGGTTGTTGAAAACATCTAAAAGCGTTTCCTTGAGTCCAAAACGTTCAGAAATTCTTGGAATGAGAAAGTGGAGAGAACTTCATTTGATAATTTGGAAAAATCAGCACATATGTAGGAAGGAACCTGATTCACCAGATATTGTAAAAACTGTTAACAAAGCGCCACACAGCAGCGCAATTCGGCGGCTCATTATGCTCATCAATCATTTTTTTATAGCTCTCACTCCTGGCATTTCTAACGGCATCCTTCCACTCTCTAGTGAGAGTGACAGAATCCTCAAGATTTTCTGACAATGGGTATATTTTTGCCTTTTTCCTAGCAGCAGCATGTTTCCTAAAAAGTTGAAGTAGGTCATAATTCCACCAGCCCTTGGGAACAAACTTAACCACGCTGTAGGTTGAACCAGATATTTCAGCGCCAAAGGAGGCGACAATACGTCCCACATCAGGATCAAGATTTAATCTCGCCATTTTTTCAAAAAGTCGACGTTTAGATAAAAAATTTGTGGGAGTGACAGAGACAGAAGCAATATCTACAATAATAGGGCAATGGTGAGAGCCACCCGCCCATACGGGACAAGTGTGCCAATGTACAGATATGGTGGAGAGTCTAGAAAAAGTCAGATCGAAAACATAACCCCGTCCACTATTGAAACGGGGAAAGAAGGTGACGGAGCCATCATTAAGAAAGAAAAAATCGGAATGACTAAAAATTTCAGACAGTCTGCAACCGCGAGAAGAATCAATAGTATCACCCCAAAATGAATGGCGAGCATTAAAATCACCTCCCAAAATCACATTTGGCATACCCTCAAGAAAGGATAGCGAACATAATAGTTCCGTAGCATAGTGATTAGTCGATAAGCTAGGTGGGAAATATACTGACACAAAAACAAAATTAGGATTCATACTAAGAGTCTTGATAATAATTATATGGAGATTAGTAGAAACGCTAATACTCTTTGCCAGTATAGTCTTCCTGATACAAAAGGCACAGCCACTATACCTGTCAAAACGAACCTTGGAAAAATTGTTGTAATTCAAAAGTTTGCATGTGGGGTCAGAGTCGTCCATGTTAAAAATTTCCGAAATCAAACAAACATCAATATTGTAATTGTTGATGTAAAACTCAAAAGAAGATTGTGTTGAAGAATCTTCATTATTTCTTATTAATCAAAGAAGGCTACGTAATGTTATCTGGAGTACGTAAATTAGAGAGAGCATTGGATATTTTTTTGTTGAAATTTTACTAATATAGTTTTATATCTTTTATTGACTGATTAATAATGATACAGTTTTTCTACATTAATCGCTTAAATACTATAAATTATGTTAACTAATCATAAAATTAATAAATAAATAAAAGTAGGTCAATAAAATGTAATTTAATAATAAAATGTAGTTTAATAATGTAGTTGAAGTGAGAATAACTTGACACCCATCGTGTGGCATGTACTGTAATTCAAACAACAGTTGCATTAGTCAACCACTGCTGAGCTGTTGTTTTATTTATTGAGGGCAATTGAAAAATGATTACTTACACTGACATTATTGCCAATAATAGCATTCTCACTACAAAATCATTCAGTACCCGAATATTGGAACCAGTTCCTTCCTTGATAAAAAAGTCGTTGATGAAAGTGGAATTTGGATTCTCTCAAATTCCAAAACCCTAACATGTAGATCGTTGGTATGGTGGGATCAGTATTTGTGGGTTGAAGAGAAAAAAAGTGAGGTACCTGCTTGGGGGGTGGGGGCCTTGCATAAGTCACACTATTATATTTGCGCCCATTTAGGGTTCTGTTAACGTCCTGATCTCTATTCTTGATTGTAGATGATTTGGACAACGGTAGAGCCGGAAAATTCTCCTCATATTCATTAAAAATATCGCAGCAATTGGTGGAATACGATTTGATAACCTCAGTTCTTGAAAGGCGCTTAATGGTCATAATTTTTAATATTTCATACTCCTCACGCCACTTAGGATATAATTTTCTTGCTGGAATGAGTAATAGCGCCACACAGAAGACATTTCTTAACTTAATTCTCATCACAAATCTCTTTAGAACAGTTTAAACATCTCTTCTTTGAACAACAACCATAAACTCAGGTACAGATTTGTTAAGACCAGTAAGAGACGCACTATGATCAGATAAAACTGTTGTCTTTTTGTTATTTTTGGCCAAGAGTACCGAATCATCAGGATTGCAAGTAGCCCTCTTTACATTACCACGGGGATTGGCAGAAATATTAGTCACATTGCTCCGAAAAAATTTTTCAAAATCCGGCTTAGATGATGTAAGCGTAACAGGGGACGAATGGTCGTCCCCCATTCTCGAATCCTTTGCAACACTCAACTTAAATTGGTATTAAACACAAATAAAGGATTATATAAAAAATAACAAAATAAAAAAAAACACCAGTTCAATTCAAATTCACAAACTATAAAAGTTACCAAGAAGCACGAAAAAAAATTTTTAAAAGTAAAAAGTAACTGTAAACACTACTGACGCTTCGCGAAAAGTGGAATTTGTAAAAAAAGACAACCGTACGCCACAAGCGAGTAGAGAGAAGTGATGAAAACAACTAAATCCTCACTTTTAAACATATGTTTGCAATTGTGATATATATCTGTTGCCTTTAGTACATTACATCACCCTTATTAATTTTATTTGCTTCACAAAGTGTTAAAAGTCTGATTTGGACCCTTTTTAAACGTCAAAGTTGGGTATTTTGTGTATATTCTGTGATATATATATATATATATATATATATATATATATATATATATATATATATATATATATATATATATATATGTATATATATATATATATATATATATATATATATATATATATATATATGTATATATATATATATATATATATATATATATATACATATATATATATTGTTACGAATTTGGAGTGAATAGTCCTATTGTAATTGCTCTAGAATATACCGCATTGTTGTTATTCTTAATTATTGAATTATTGATTCTTATTTCTTAGTTGTTTATTATTTGCTGAATTGTTATGTACTGAATTGTTTACTATTTCTTATTCATTACATTGTTGTTGTTAGTCTTATTTGCTTTTTGCTTACTCATTTTAAATGAACACATAACAGCTATACATACGTGCATACATAGTTACTTGTTTACTAGCAAAGCGACAACAAATAAGATCATGATTATTGCTGTTGTTGTTGTCTGTCGGCATTTAAATATTGGGTACGTGTATGTGTGTATGGCTTGTGTTTACGTTTAATTTGAGTGTACGATAATGTAAACAACTTTAACAAACAAACATGATGATTATTCTAGAAATGATCATTAAGAGTATAAAAGCTGGCGCATCAACGTCAGCAGAGTCAGTCAGTAAAGAGTTAGAGTTAAAGTTAAACTCAGTGAGAGTCAGAGTTGAGTAGACAGACAGTGTTGAGTCTGTGATTAGTGAGTTGTTAGACTTTACCGTGATCGTGTAAAGCGTATTAAGTGGTTACTATTGCTTTTGAGCATAGTACAGTAGTATTAAATTAAATAAAGTAGTAGCTGTTAAGTACTAAAAATCAAAGAATCGTGCGTTTAATTTCATTGCAATAAAAGAACCCACGAAAAGCGTTTTTAAAAAGGTAAAAACGTAACAATTGGTGTCAGAAGTGGGATTGCAAAATGAAGTTCGACGAGCTAAAGGAGGAACAGCTAAAGAAGGAGTTTACTAAACTGGGCCTGTCCACAGCTGGTAGTAAAATAGAGCTGCAGAAGAGGCTATCGGAGGAGTTTGTTCGGCTTGGCCTGGACATCAACACCCATGCGTTCGAAGCGAAGGAAGAACTGGAGATGGGTACACGTTCAGTTACAAGCAACATGGACATAAACAATTGGTGTCAGAAGTGGAATTGCAAAATGAAGTTCGACGAGCTAAAGGAGGAACAGCTAAAGAAGGAGTTGACTAAACTGGGCCTGTCCACAGCTGGTAGTAAAGTAGAGCTGCAGAAGAGGCTATCGGAGGAGTTTGTTCGGCTTGGCCTGGACAGCAAGACCCATGCGTTCGAAGCGAAGGAAGAACTGGAGATGGGTACACGTTCAGTTACAAGCAACATGGACATAAACTCTATGTTCGCAGTGTTTATGCATAAAATGGAAGAAAGCTCTAAGAAAATGGAAGAAATATTTAAGTCCAGTAGAGAAAGGATGATCCAGAAAATCGAAGAAAACTCAAAGGTGCTGAAAGCAGTAAATAAAAAGCTAGACGATATCTATGAGGACGCGAATATGAGGGTTAACATCCTTAAAGATAGATGGAATTACAAGGAGAGAGAAGTTCACAGCGTCAATAGGAAATTCGATGGGACAGAAAAAGATGTTCACGAGGGGCTTGATATTCTGGAGAATGGTGTAGATCAGAAGCTACAATCGCAGGAAGAGAAATGCACTGAGTTAATCCTGGCATTAAAAGGCTCTGATACACAAGTCCTGGAAACTGTGTCCGCTACAGCAAGGAACCAGGATGAGGACATTATGGCGGCTATGCAACGTAAGTCTGGTGGAGAGCATAACGGGCAGATCCACAGAATGGAGCTAAAGCCGCAAAAGGCAAGGAAGACCATGAGAATGTCGCCAAAGAATTTAAAGTCAAAGGCGACAGTACAGCGAACGGTCGTGGCAAGAATCGCGGCTCTGCAAGGCAAGTATGGTGGAGAGCATAAGGGGCAGATCCACAGAACGGAGATAAAGCCGCAGAAGCCCAGGAAGAATATGAGGATGCCGTCAGAGAATTTGAAGCCAATGGCGGCAGTACAGAGAACGGTCGTGGCAAGAATCGCGACTATGCAAGGCAAGTATGGTGGAGAGCATAAGGGGCAGATCCACAGAATGGAGCTAAATCCTCAAAAGCCGAGGAAGATTACGAGAATGCAGTCAAAGAATTTGAAGCGAATGGCGGCAGTACAGCGAGCGGTCGTGGCAAGAATCGCGGCTATGAAAGACAAGTATGGTGGAGAGCATAAGGGGCAGATCCACAGAATGGGGCTAAAGCCGCAAAAGCGAAGGAAGAATATGAGGATGCTGTCAAAGATTTTGAAACCAATGGCGGAAGTACAGCGAATGTTAGTAGCCAGAATGGACGAAAGGCTGGGAACAAGAAGGCGAAAAAGATCAAGAAACCTGATTCCAAGGAAGAGGAAGAGAAAGAAAATGAAAGCCAGGTGCGATGGAGTTGCGGATTCTGATGGATTCCGCGAGGGACAAATGGTCCTGCTGTTTAATCCATGGAGGAAGAAAGGGCTGTCTCCCAAACTACGAACACAGTGGGATGGACCATGCACGCCTACAAAGAGATTGAACGATGTTGTGTATGGCATACAGAAGAACCATAGCCCCCGATCTAAAATGAAGGTAGTACACTTAGAGCGACTCGCAAAATATGGAAGCAGTGGTTATGTGCCTGTTCGGGACGAACAGGCTTAAGCGGGCGGCAGTGTTACGAATTTGGAGTGAATAGTCCTATTGTAATTGCTCTAGAATATACCGCATTGTTGTTATTCTTAATTATTGAATTATTGATTCTTATTACTTAGTTGTTTATTATTTGCTGAATTGTTATGTACTGAATTGTTTACTATTTCTTATTCATTACATTGTTGTTGTTAGTCTTATTTGCTTTTTGCTTACTCATTTTAAATGAACACATAACAGCTATACATACGTGCATACATAGTTACTTGTTTACTAGCAAAGCGACAACAAATAAGATCATGATTATTGCTGTTGTTGTTGTCTGTCGGCATTTAAATATTGGGTACGTGTATGTGTGTATGTGTGTATGGCTTGTGTTTACGTTTAATTTGAGTGTACGATAATGTAAACAACTTTAACAAACAAACATGATGATTACTCTAGAAATGATCATTAAGAGTATAAGAGCTGGCGCATCAACGTCAGCAGAGTCAGTCAGTAAAGAGTTAGAGTTAAAGTTAAACTCAGTGAGAGTCAGAGTTGAGTAGACAGACAGTGTTGAGTCTGTGATTAGTGAGTTGTTAGACTTTACCATGATCGTGTAAAGCGTATTAAGTGGTTACTATTGCTTTTGAGCATAGTACAGTAGTATTAAATTAAATAAAGTAGTAGCTGTTAAGTACTAAAAATCAAAGAATCGTGCGTTTAATTTCATTGCAATAAAAGAACCCACGAAAAGCGTTTTTAAAAAGGTAAAAACCTAACAATATATATATATATATATATATATATATATATATATATATATATATATATATATATATATATATATATATATATATATATATATATATATATATATATATATATATATATATATATATATATATATATATATATATATATATCAGCGGTGAACATTTCATCAAACAATTGCTTATAAGCAACGCCCCTTTTTTTCTTATGCTCTTTAGTTTAGTTTGTCAACAGACTTTGGAGAGTGCACATGTTAGCGTGATGCTTATACATTTTTTTTCAATTACAGTGTTGGAAAAAATTGATAACAGCTTATCAGATCATCTCAAAAATGATCAGTTTATTACAGACTTAGCATTTTTGGTAGATATGACTGGCTTTCTTAATGATTTTAATTTAGAATTATAGGGCAAGGAAAATAATATACACGATTTGTCCAAAAAAATTTACAATTCAAAACTAAATTATATTTGTTATCACAAGTTAAGTTAGATGACTTCAAAGAATTTCCTAAAACATCCCTAATTTTGAACAAGCACGAAAAGGTTGAAACCCTCGAATATATTAATATTTCTGAAAACCTTTTTTTTCAATATCAAAGTTAGATTTGAGGATATAGATAACATAAAACAACTTCTGGAACTTTATGAAAAGATGGATGCTTAATTTAGAACCTATGCGACCTATTTGACATAATTATTCGGGAGTAAGTGAAAACAAGATTTATAAAATTCATGCAAATTATATCCTTTTTGTATTGTATATTCTGTAATTGTACATTCTGACGTTAAAAAAAATTAAATTTATATGTATAATTACACAATACAACCTTTTTCAGGTGACTGATTCGGGCCTCAATTCTGATAATTGTTTAGCCCCGAAGAACTTCTGCATCATTCGTTTGGTCAAGGTACGTCAAGTAATAATTTAATAAATAATTTGAAGTTAGTAAGTATCGTATAGGGGAATTTGTCACGTTTAAGCTTTTTTGTTTGTCATAACTCGAGAACAACTAGTTCAAATAAGCTGAAACAAATTTAAAAAAATTAGGAATTACAATTCCTTTAATGTGTTCATACAACGTTTTACTACATAAGGAACAGTTTCGCAGTTATAAATAAATGTATGAAGAAAAAAAAAAATATTTTTGCCTAAAAAATTGAAATTTTTTATTTTTAATTCATAAAAAATCTAAATCGGTAAGAAAGTGTCAAGTCCTATTACTTTCACGTAAGGTCGCATAACCTATGTGTTAAGCGCAGGCTCATTTGCCTTGCTCAACTTTATCGAGATGTATAACTTGGTGCTTCACCAAGTTATTACTGTTCGTAGGGGTTTATTATCCTAGTAGTTTACCAGGATAATACAAGCGATTATTATCGGTTCAGTTGTTCAAGTGGTACACAAGAACAACGTAAACTGACTTGTCGAAAAAATTAAATTCAGATGTTTGCTGGACAAAAAAACTCGAACACACTTATTAAAAAACTAATCTCGGCCATTGGTGAAAAGTCATTTCACATTGTTCCAATAAAACGTGGTAACATTGATGAAACAAAAGTTCAAATATATGATGAAAAAGACTTCCGCAAAATGGTTAACGAATTCGAAAAAAATAAAACAAGTTTCTACACATTCCAGCTTAAGAGTGCTAAAGGCCTACAGATCGTATTGAAAGGCATAGATTCTTATGTAGTTCCTGAGGAAATTAAAGATGCTCTCACCCTCCAGGGATTTAAGGTAAAGAATGTCTCTAACATAATAAACAGGGAGAAGATCCCCCAACCCTTATTTCGCGTTGAATTGGAGCCAAATGATATAAAATTGAAGAAAAATGAGACCCATCCAATTTATAATTTAAAATATCTGTTATACCGGAAAATTACAGTCGAAGAACCACACAAGCGCTCAGGACCCGTACAGTGCCATAATTGTCAAGAATATGGCCATACGAAAACTTATTGCAAATTACCGTCTGTTTGTGTTGTGTGCGGTGAATTACACAACACTGCTATTTGCAATAAGTCGAAGGACCAGAAGGAAAAAAAGTGCAGTAATTGTGGAGGTAATCACACTGCTAACTACAGAGGATGTCCTGTATTCTCTTTTGTGAAACAAGCTATGACCCAAAAGCCTAAAGTAACTCCAGCTCAAGCAGGAAATACGTACTCCGCTACTCATCCCCTAATGGCCCAACCAATCACTTCACATGTATCGTATGCTGACGCTGTGAAGATCAACTCTATTCCCGTTCAAAAAGTGTCACCACCAAACAATACAACAAACGCAAATGCAAGCTTTAATTTCAATCGCCTTGAAGCTACT
Organism: Germaria angustata; assembly: GCA_963681545.1. Classification (NCBI taxonomy): domain Eukaryota; kingdom Metazoa; phylum Arthropoda; class Insecta; order Diptera; family Tachinidae; genus Germaria; species Germaria angustata. Next base: position 83,803,891 of record OY812998.1, read on the forward strand.
ATTGATAATCTGGTGCAAACTATAAGCAACTTTACGACAAATATGACTAGCATGATGCAAGAAATGCTGCGAATGCAGAACACTCTGCTTCTAGCATTAGTTAACAAGCCATGAACACGTTAAAGTTATGTTTCTGGAACGCTAACGGCATTCGCCAACATAGAAACGAACTAGAGCACTTCCTCACGGTGAAGAATATTGATGTAATGTTGGTATCTGAGACTCATTTGACTTCGAGAAGCCTTTTTAAAATGAGTGGCTACACCTTATATGATACAAAGGACCCGAGAGGAAGAGCATGCGGAGGATCAGCAATTCTAATAAAGTCAAGACTCAAGCACTATATTCTTGAGAACACTTGTGAAGACCATCTACAAGCAACAAATATTTGCATCGAAAATTTTTGTTCAAATCTTGTGCTTTCATCAGTTTACTCCCCTCCCAGATTTTCAATCAGTGAAGATCATACGAGGATTTTTACAAAACTCTTGGTCCTTGTTTCGTAGCAGCTGGAGACTACAATGCAAAGCATACGTTCTGGGGGTCGCGTCTTATTACTCCTAGAGGTCGAGCATTGTTCAACACAATTTCAAAAATGGATTTGGATGTCATTTCTAGTGGGGAGCCCACTTACTGGCCTACTGACATACAAAAAATTCCGGATGTTATAGATTTTGGGGTCATGAAAAATATCCCTAGGGATTTAATTCATGTTGAAGCTTCACATGATCTCTCCTCCGATCACTCTCCCACGATCGTTACAATTTGTAGCCCACTAAGAAGTGACTTACCTGACCCATATGTGAAGATGATACATCGTGTTAACTGGCTGGGGTTCAAAAAATATCTCAGTAGTCATTGTACGGAAAACATCAGGCTTAGAACTCCCGATGATATTGAACTTAACATTGCCAATCTTACCGAGAATATTAAACAGGCTGCTAAACATGCCACTACCTCCCATCCGCAGACTGGGTTTAATAGAATTTATTCTGCGGACATTGAACGTCTCGTATGTGAAAAAAGAAGAGCTAGAAGGGAATGGCAACAGCACAGATCGCCCCAACATAAAATCAGACTTAGAGAATGCACTAAACGACTCCAAGAGTTGCTTTCAGCTGAAAAATCTGCTTCTCTTAAGAACTACCTGGAAGGTCTCGATGTCACTGCAGCATCTAATTACTCCTTGTGGCGCGCTGCTAAAAAGCTTAAAACACCCGTTGAGTCTAAACCACCCCTGCGCACTTCTACCGGAGGTTGGGCAAGAACTAATACTGAAAAAGGTAACATATTAGCTGGTCATTTAAAAGACGTATTTACCCCAAACACATGTACTGGTGCTGTTGATTTGCCGAGCGTAGTAGCTCTACCCCCTCGACCCATAAAGTTTAAGATGCTTGATGTACAAAAACTAATTGCTGAAACCAATCCAAAGAAGGCCCCGGGTATTGATGGAATTAGTAACAAGATGCTGATGCAGTTGCCTCGTATTGCTATTAGAATACTGTTATTTATTTTTAATGGCATTTTACGACTGGAGTATTACCCACACAGCTGGAAACTTGCCATGGTCAAAATGATTCCAAAGGCGGGTAAAGATCTTACTAAGGCTGAGTCATATAGGCCAATAAGTTTGCTGTCAACAATTTCGAAGCTCTTCGAAAAACTTCTCATGACAAAATTGTCCCCAATTCTAGCTGATAATGGATGCATACCGGACCATCAATTTGGTTTTAGAAGTCAGCACAGCACCATTGAACAATGTCATAGATTGGTTCATTTCATAAGAAGAACATTTGAAGAAAGAAAGTATTGTTCTTCCCTATTTATTGATGTCTCTCAGGCATTTGATAAAGTGTGGCATGAAGGCCTAATTCTAAAATTGAAGACATATCTACCAATAAACATTGTAAATCTTTTGGAAAGTTACATTATTGCCCGGAAGTTCACTGTCGTGGAAGGAGACTTCATGAGTGTGCCCGAAACCATTTCATCTGGGGTGCCTCAGGGGAGTATACTGGGGCCAGTTTTGTATTTGATTTATACCTGTGATATGCCTTTGAGCAGTAATATCCTCACCTCTACATTTGCCGATGATACAGCCTGCCTTAGTATGCATGAAAACCCTCACGAGGCATCCCGTTACCTTCAGCAACATATTAACCTGTTGGAATTGTGGTTGAACTTATGGAGAATAAAAGTAAATGAACAAAAGTGTGTTCATGTTACATTTACCCTACGAAGAGACACTTGTTCCCCCATTCAAATCAACAATCAAGTTGTTCCTCAACATTCACATGTGAAATATCTTGGTATTCACCTCGACCGACGGCTTACATGGAAACACCACATTGACTCTAAGCTGACACAAATGAAGCTTAAATTAACCCAGATACATTGGCTGATTGGTAGAAATTCTACCCTCAGTCTAGATTGTAAACTTTTAATATACAAGTCGCTTTTGAAGCCGATATGGTGTTACGGAATTCAGCTATGGGGCACTGCTTCAGCTTCCAATGTAGAGAGAATCCAACGAATGCAAAACAAAATATTAAGGTTAATAACTACGGCTCCATGGTACTTGAAAAATTCTATTTTACATCGTGATTTAAATATGCCACTTGTGACCGCTGAAATTGCAAAATATGCTGGAAAATATTTAACAAAACTCGAGTTCCATCCTAATCCCCTTGCTCGTAACATCTTGAACTTTCCTGGACACATCCGCTTAAAAAAGAGGGACACTACGGCATTAATACGCAACTCTCCAGATGAAATTCTTTGAAAATATTTTTTGTGCGTAACATGAATTTTATGTATTATTAATTATTATCACTAAGTTTATGTCCGACACTGGTTGGGCCTAATAATTATTTATATATTTAAGATTTGAACACTTATTGTTAGTTCAATTATTTGAAGATACAATAAACATATATTAGCGTGAAAAAAAAAAAAAAAAAAAAAGATGTTTGCTGGATGAATGACAATCGTGCAATCACAAATTTTATTAAAAACTTATGGTATTTAAAGAAGAAAATTACAAATACAAATAATAAAGAAATACAAATACAAATAGAAATACAATACAAAAAAAAAAGTAAAAAATTTTAATTTTTAGCAGGCTAGAAACCGTTCATTCTTCTGATGCACTAATTATTTTCCCACCGTTAGCAGAGAACAGATATTGGATTTCATAACTGTCTGGCTGGTGAATTAAATAAGCAAATTATTTTCTCACTGACAGTAAAGCCCAAACAGATATCAAATTTCTCCAACGTCTGACTAGTTATTTGATTTAGTACGTGTAAATAAAAATTTTGTTTTAATTTAGCTATGAATTATGCAAACGCGGTAATTCTCACGCCTAAATAAGAACGTAAAAAAGAGGTATGGATTTTGTTCAAGTATTATGAATTATGCAGACGCCGTAATTCTCACGCCAAAATGTGGGAAAAATAAGAACGTAAAAAAGAAGTACGGATTATGTTCAAGTCTTATTAATTCTATTGAGAGTTGTTTTTATTTTTGAATAAAGAATAAAAAAACTCAAAAGAATTAACATATTGCTGATGGTTAAGCTATGTATTTTATGGGTTCTTGCGAGAGGAAATTCTTGTCGTTGCGCCCTGACCTCATTCTGCAGATGGGTTATCTTTTCAATTGTCGAAGCATATGACAGGGGTTGTGTCATGTTGTTTACGCTTTCTTGGAGGTGAAGGAATGACATCCCATTGCTTGTATATGATGAATGCAAGTTTGATGAGATGGTTCGATGCCCGTATATGGTAATAACATCATTTTTCATTGCACACCCTGCGGGAAGCGTGAGCAACCCGGTACCTTCCAGCAATTGTGAACTGCTTTCACCCTTGCATACTGTGCTTAGTTTTAGTTGCTGTTGAGTTGCGAGCAGCCACTGGTTCTTGTTATAAAGTTGGTACCATACGTTATTGCTGTTTATCAACTCTATGTTGCAGCTTGAGTCGGATTCATTGTTGAATAAATGTACCTCACAGCGACAAATTGGAGAGCCTTTATGATATGCAGCTTGAATGTGTGGGCATAAGAAAATGTTATGCTCAAGTTTATTGCAGGTACTTAGCTTCGATTCATCTAGAGGGAAATATTCGTCACGATGAGCGTTGAGAGCCATCATTTTAGTGGTTGGTATGATAGCCACTAAAGAGTTGTTCATTAGCTGTGGTACTGGAGTAATATAAAATAGGTCATATTGCCCTTGATGGGCTAGAGGGATGAACAAGGTGCAAATAATGTGCTGAGTTGAGATTGCTGCGTGAGCCGTGACTACACCATATAAATGAATAATGTCTGCAACTGGAAGTACTAGATCTGCGGGAAGGTTTGCCTTTATGTTATCGATTTCACCCGAAAAAATTGTTGTGGGGTTAGTAGAACCGGACTAATTCGACCATGGTAAGTGTCCGCTAACAATGTGATCATAGATGTGTGCATTTTTTGTAAATTATTAGCAATTGTAAGTAACTGGACACTCAGTGATAAAATGACTTCCGATCGATGGTAACTGTCATTGGTTGTGAGGTAGAGTAGTTTATTTATTTTACCGTTCATTTTTTCGAAGTTATCTTGCGTGCGTTGTTCCGATTGCTTCATGAGATTCAGGGTCGAGTCGAGAAACGATGTTTGATTCCGAAGAAGGCTTTGCAAGTGGGCTTCGTTGTTTTTTATACTATTAATAGTATCCGTCATTTCTGCTGCATATTTGGAGTCTAGAACGCCAAACAAGGAGCTTGCTATATTTCCAACGATGTCTATTGCTCCTCGTCGCTTCCTTTTTATGAAATTTTCCAAACCGTGCTCCATTTCATTTTTGAGATCTTGAAAATGGGATAGAAGTCCGTTGCATTGATGATTAAGGGATGAGTAATCGCAGGCCCTTTTCAGCGCAGAGGTACCGTTCATTAAAAGTTCTAATTCGTTATAGAACGGTGTCAGCTCAAGATAAATAAGGAGCTTCCATTCAGCGATGACAGGTTTAACTTGGCCAATATTTTCGAAATGCAATCCAGGGTTGCTGGTGATTTGGGTGTACGTCACTTGTTGACATAGGATTAGAGGGAGAAATAATGCTATGAGTACTAGCAGACCTGTTGCGTTTAGAGTACAACGTTTTGAGGGTGGTTCATTTATGGTTTTGTTCTTGGGTGAGCTGTCTCTTTTTCGTTTCTCATCTGTTGTGTTATTGCTAACATTGGTTCCTGGTGGCTCCACAGGAAGAGGAGCCAGCAAGTGAATTGCTCGCTTAAGGATACCATCAGATGTTTTTACATCCGCTGTTCTGACAAGTCCGTCGGGACTGGGGTAAATTTCAGTTACTTTTCCAAGACGCCATTTCATGACTGGTGTGTTGTCTTTAATTATAACTATGGTACCCCGTTGCAAATTTTGAGCCTTGGTTTGCCACTTGTTTCGCTGCTGGAGTTCACTGAGGTATTCCTGCGACCATCGTTTCCAGAATTGATGTTTTATTTGTGACACTAACTCCCATCGTTTTGTAAGAGTTGTTGGAGTTGACCTGGCAGTTGCATCTACTTGTGCTGTAAGAGGTTCACCAATCAAAAAGTGGCTTGGTGTTAGTGCAGCCTCAAAATTAGGATTATTCGGCAACGGTGCAATCGGTTTCGAATTAAGGATTGCTTCGACTTCTATGATCACGATTTCCATTTCTTCATAGGTCAGAGACGCGTTTGCCATTTCTTTAACAAGTAACCTTTTTGCGGATTTGACTGCAGCCTCCCATAGTCCGCCGAAGTGCGGGGCTCGTGGAGGTATGAAATGAAAACTGATGCCTTTGCTGGCACACTCTTGTTGAATTTTTTCTTGAGCACCTGTGGCGAAAAGAGCAGTTGACAACTCTTCTAATTGATTGCGAGCTCCCACAAAGTTTGTTGCGTTGTCACTGTAGAGATGCTGACAGTGACCCCTTCGGCCGATGAATCTTTTGAGTGCTCCAATGAAAGCGTCGGTTGTAAGGTCTGTTACAAGCTCCAGACGGACCGCCTTAGTGGAAAAGCAACAGAATACTGCAATATACGCCTTTTGGGGTCGCTTTCCTCGGGTTTTGAAGTGAACCCAGATTGGACCACAGTAGTCAACTCCTGCATTAATAAAGGGTCTCGCTGGTATTACTCTTGCTTCTGGAAGGTTTCCCATAATTTGCTGCAGAAGTTTTGGCTTCGCTCGTACACATTGCACACATTTATGCACAGTTTCCCGAGCCAAATGTTTGCCTTTAATGGGCCAAAAACGTTGTCTTACGATTGCTAGAAGTGCTCCAGGGCCACAATGTTTGTTTTCCCTATGTATCGACTCAAATATTAGTTTACTTATTGTGTCGTTATAAGGAAGCAACATTGGATGTTTGGCATTGAATGATAACGTGGATGCTTCTAATCTACCTCCAACTCTTAGAATGTTATATTCGTCTAAAAATGGGGATAAGCTTTTTATTTGACTCGATCCTTTAAGGTCCTTTTTCTGTTGCAGCTGTTGAATGTCTTCTGTGAATGTGCATAGTTGGGTGGTTCGAATAATGATGGCAAGCGCATCGTGAAGTTCAATAGGTGTGAGAGTTTGTTGGGTTTGTCGCTCGGGTTTGGGGGTTCTGGCATTTTTAATGAATCTTAAAATGTATCCTATGATACGTTGGAGCCTTTTTAGTGAATTTCGGTGATTGATGCTGTGCAAAAAGTTTTCACTATTGACAGCAATGAGTGAGATGTATGATCCTTGCTTTTGTTCAGGGGTCGGCAAATTAAGATCTAGGCCAAAACTGGGAGGCCAATGTTTCTCGTCTCCATGAAGAAAAAATGGCCCATACATCCATTGGGGTGTATGCTGTAACTGTTGTGGATCCAGTCCTCTTGATATGATGTCCGCTGGGTTATCTTTAGAACTTACATGACGCCATTGCTCAGGTAGCGTGTTTTCTTGAATTGAAGCGATTCGATTTGCCACAAATGTATGAAAGGAAGAAGATCTTGAATTTATCCACGATAAGACTATTTTTGAGTCGGACCAATAGAATGTTGGCGTTGTATTCATATCCAAGTCTAATTTCACTTTTGCAGCTAAGTTAGCACCCAATTGTGCGGCACATAGTTCCAGTCTAGGCAGTGTTTGCTGTTTGAGTGGAGTTATCCGTGATTTCGCACATAACAAATATACTCTTATTGTTTTGTTTGGTAGAATTGTTCTCACATATATTGCAGCGCCATACGCCTTTTCGGAGGCATCGGTAAAAACATGAAGTTGAGTCTTACTAGGAAGAACTCCTTTATAGATATGCCGATGCACTTGAAAGCTTTCAAGTTCGCTTAGATTGCTTCGAAAGGTTCGCCAGCGTGAGTCAAATTCTGAAGGAACAGCCTCGTCCCATGAGAGATTCAAGGTCCATAATTCCTGGATAAACATTTTTGCTCTGGCAACTACTGGCGACAGTATTCCTAGTGGATCAAAGATTCGGGCCACGTCTGATGTGACTGTTCTTTTAGTCACGGCTTTAATTGTTTGAATGTTGACCTTGATCTTAAGTAGGTCATCCTTAGGTACCCATACCAATCCCAGTGTTTTAGTGTAATCAGTTTCGTCTGAGAAGTCAAGACTGACTTCTTGGTCATAACTGGGAATGTTGCGGAGCAGCTGGGCATTATTAGCGCACCATTTTCGTAAATGGAATCCGTACTTGGCCAGGACGTCTTGCAGCTGGCGCTGAGTTTCTAGGGCTGTATTCAGGCTATCAGCTCCACCCAGCCCGTCATCGACATAAAAGTTTTTTTTTTTTTTTTTTTTGATGAAAGTGTAGCGGCTTTCGAAAACAGCATGTTGTTCCGTTCTGCTAGTGTTTGTCAGAATGATTTGCACGTGTGTCTTTGGTGTAATTTGTTCTTTGATAACTATCACATGTAATTTGGCTTATAAAATACGATTGAACTAAGTAGCCTATTTAAATTTAAATAAAAGGATTACAAACAAGAAAAATGTTCATAAATAAAGAGAAATCTTAAACCTAAAATATAAATTAACAAAGCTAATGGCTTGTAGCAAAAATTAATAAATATACATACTTATAGTAACAAACCAAAAAAGTTTGTCATAAGTTAAAAACAAACTAAGCAAATTAAAAAACATGTGTATAGTTGGTAAAGAATAGATAACAATGGCCACACTGTTGTAAGTTAGTGAGGTGGAATTTGGGCTTTCCATTACAAAAAAAGTTTTCACAAATTGTAATACGAATGAATCAAAAAAAATTCACGTATTCTATTTACAGTGAAAAAGTTTGTATAAATAGCTGAAATATACATCAACTGACACCACAAAAGTGGACCAAACACAAGAACGCTGATGATGAGAGTGTAGCGGCTTTCGAAAACAGCATGTTGTTCCGTTCTGCTAGTGTTTGTCAGAATGATTTGCACGTGTGTCTTTGGTGTAATTTGTTCTTTGATAACTATCACATGTAATTTGGCTTATAAAATACGATTGAACTAAGTAGCCTATTTAAATTTAAATAAAAGGATTACAAACAAGAAAAATGTTCATAAATAAAGAGAAATCTTAAACCTAAAATATAAATTAACAAAGCTAATGGCTTGTAGCAAAAATTAATAAATATACATACTTATAGTAACAAACCAAAAAAGTTTGTCATAAGTTAAAAACAAACTAAGCAAATTAAAAAACATGTGTATAGTTGGTAAAGAATAGATAACAATGGCCACACTGTTGTAAGTTAGTGAGGTGGAATTTGGGCTTTCCATTACAAAAAAAGTTTTCACAAATTGTAATACGAATGAATCAAAAAAATTCACGTATTCTATTTACAGTGAAAAAGTTTGTATAAATAGCTGAAATATACATCAACTGACACCACAAAAGTGGACCAAACACAAGAACGCTGATGATGAAAGTGTAGCGGCTTTCGAAAACAGCATGTTGTTCCGTTCTGCTAGTGTTTGTCAGAATGATTTGCACGTGTGTCTTTGGTGTAATTTGTTCTTTGATAACTATCACATGTAATTTGGCTTATAAAATACGATTGAACTAAGTAGCCTATTTAAATTTAAATAAAAGGATTACAGACATAAAAGTTCTTTTCCAAGAAACTGGTTGCCAAAGGTGCTTGCATCTTATTATCCTGAATTATTTCCTTCAAACATTTGATCGCCAGATATGGTGCTGGTCTAGTACCATAGGTAACGGTATTTAACTGGAAATAACTAATAGGCTCAGAGGCATTATTTCGCCAGAGGATTATCTGGTACTGTCGGTCCTTGGGGTGGATATAGATTTGGCGGTACATTTTTTCGATATCTGTTGTGAATACGAAACGGGGCAGCCGAAATCGCAATAGAACCGTAAATAGATCATTTTGTAGTGGTGGTCCAGTGTGGAGAATATCATTTAAGGATTTTCCTGAGGACGTTTTTGCTGACGCATCGAAAACTACTCTGAGTTTAGTTGTACTACTTTCGGGTCGCAAAACGCAGTGGTGAGGAATAAAGTATGTATGTCCCTTTACTTCGTCTATATTGATTTTCGACATGTGCCCCATTGTTTCATAGTCTTTCATAAAAAGCGCATATTGTTCCTTCAATGAAGCGTCTTTTGATAATCGACGTTCTAGTGCGATGAACCGATTGAATGCGATACTATGGGAGGACCCTAATAAAGATGGTTCAGCACAAAATGGCAGTCGTGCTATGAATCGACCTTTATGGTCACGTGTGGTATGCTGATTGAAATGTGCTTCGCACTGTGCATCGAAAGGTGATAAATTTTGCTCTCTTCCTTCAACCTCCTCGAGTTTCCAAAATCGCTCAATAGCTGTATTCATTTTATCCTCTTCTGTTAAGACTCCGCAGATTCCTGATGAGAGCCTTTCACCAGATACCTTTCCCGATACGATCCATCCAAAGGCTGTATTTTGTAGCAGTGGAAGGCCCTTGCCTAATTTAAATTGTCCGATCTTGAGTAGTTGATGATAATATTCCGCCCCTAACAAAATATCGATTTTTTCTGGACGGTTGAAGGTTGGGTCCGCTAATGCTACGTTGCTAGGAATTGACCACCTGTCGATTGTAAGCGATTGAGCGGGTTGAGGGGAAATAATTTGCGGCAATACGAATGCTTCAAGCCGTGTTGAAAAATTGTTGAGCCGAGATTGTAGCGTAATGTTGACTCGGTGTTGAACCTTGGTACGGTTTTTTCCAATACCGTTGATTGAAACAGAAGTAGTCCGTGCTGGGAGTCCAAGCCGGTTGACTAATCGTTCTGTGATCAAATTGACTTGTGATCCTGAATCAAGGATTGCCTTGCATTCAGTTTCCAGACCATTAGCCTTGACCTTCACCAACGCTGTTCCCAGTAGAACATATGGTCTTTTTTTAGTGTAACTTCCCGCCATGCTTTCAGCTTCTGTTGATGTGCTGACTAGAGATGTCGCGTGTTGCGTCGTGGAGTTATTCGTTGTAACTGCTTCATTGGTTGACCCTGTTTCCTCCTTTGATTTGTTACGCTTCCTGGATATTGAATTCTTTTGCGGGGCTTGTTCCTAGTGTACAAGGGTGTTGTGCATTTTTCCACATTTCTGGCAGCGGCCTGAAATTGTGCACTGTTTGGTCAAGTGATTGTGACTAAAGCAATTAACACACATTTTATGTTTCTGTATCAAATTTAGTCTATTTACAGGGCTTAGCTGGATGAATTCTCTGCATCTATACAATGGGTGATATTCTTGCTTGCAAACTAGGCATCGTTGGTTCTCATGGCGGGGATGTGCCGTAAGCGTGCATGTTTTGCTAGCAGGAGAAACTGTCTTATCTTTGTGTCCTATTGCCTCCAGAGTATGGAAGTAGTTCTCCAGAAAGGTAAGAAATTGGCTGACTGGTTGCATTTCCTTTGGGTTGGTGATCGATTGCTCATATTGAGTGTATACAGTTTTGTCCAACTTTTTTACCAGAAGGTGGAGTAGGAGTGGATCCCATGTCGAGATTTCGAGCCCCATATTAGAAAGAGCTGCCAGACATTCTCTCGTTGTATCGTGCAATCGCTTAACGGCCATTAACGTCGATGCACCGGATGGTTGGTCTAGCAGTCTCTGAACCGCTGTTGCCACTATTAGTCGTTTATTATCATATCGATCCTGTAGTAACTGCCAAGCGGCTATGTAATTGTCTGCAGTAACAGCGAGATGATTAATAAGCTTCGCTGCTTCGCCAGTAACGTTGGTCTTTAGATAAAACATTTTGTGAGCGTCTGACATCTGTTGCTCATGAATAGTTTTCTTAAATAAGTCAGAAAACGATGTCCATTTCATATAATCACCTTCAAATTTAGAGAGTGTGATTGTGGGTAATGGTAGGGTAGATGGTTTAGCCATAGTTTCTGTGGATGAGAGGCGATTGTTGTTAGCCGTGGTAAGCTGGATGACCGCTAACTGAGCGGCTTGTTCGAGGTGGATGTATCTGCTTGTGTCATAACCGGCGAGGTCTGGATCGGAATATTTATCTAACACTTCATCATTAAGTAGTTCTAGCTGTTGCCATAGTTTGGTGATGGTGGCCTTTTTAACATCGTAATAAGGCCCATTCTGACCTGACTGCAACTGAAGGCCTTCTAGCTGTCTATCCAGAGCTGCCATCTTTCCTAGGGAGCGGCTGATTAAACCATCGTGGCCACTTGTAGGTTGAGGTTTCGTGGATGGGGGGTTGTTAATGATTTCGGACTGGTCGCCCCCTTTTGGCGGTGGATCAATAGGGTTTTTGGCGATTGCTCCCTTACCTTGATAAGTGTGCTCGCGTTCCATCAGCGCTATATATTTGGATGCCATTGACTGGATTTGACTATAGCGGTCTGCAGTGAAGTATTCATCTTCCATATCAATATCCTTTAGAGTCCGCAATTTGGTATCTGCCTCATCAAATTCTTTCCAAGCTGTAGTCAGCCGGGCCAATCGTTCTTTGTAGTACGCTGGGGTTTTGCTGCTAGCTGGGTCCTTGGTAAAGTTGCGGATGATGGTGGCGATACGCTCGCCGATCTCCTTTAGTTGGTGAAGAAGCTGCTTTGCGGTTTCCACATTGCTTTGTTGATGCCCTATAGAGGTTAATTGAGAGTTGGAGTAAGCTGCTTGTTAGTTGTGATGCAACGTTGTCTGTGATTAAGCGCCTGTAGTTTGTGGTTGGCCGCTGATATTTTGGGTTTAAATTGTTCGCTTGAAGGACTTTAGGTTTTCCTAAACCCGATGTCCTGTCACGGTCGCCAAAATGTTAAGCGCAGGCTCGTTTGCCTTGCTCAACTTTATCGAGATGTATAACTTGGTGCTTCACCAAGTTATTACTGTTCGTAGGGGTTTATTATCCTAGTAGTTCACCAGGATAATTCAAGCGATTATTATCGGTTCAGTTGTTCAAGTGGTACACAAGAACAACGTAAACTGACTTGTCGGAAAAAAAATTAAATTCAGATGTTTGCTGGATGAATGACAATCGTGCAATCACAAATTTTATTAAAAACTTATGGTATTTAAAGAAGAAAATTACAAATACAAATAATAAAGAAATACAAATACAAATAGAAATACAATACAAAAAAAAAGTAAAAAATTTTAATTTTTAGCAGGCTGGAAACCGTTCATTCTTCTGATGCACTAATTATTTTCCCACCGTTAGCAGAGAACAGATATTGGATTTCATAACTGTCTGGCTGGTGAATTAAATAAGCAAATTATTTTCTCACTGACAGTAAAGCCCAAACAGATATCAAATTTCTCCAACGTCTGACTAGTTATTTGATTTAGTCCGTGTAAATAAAAATTTTGTTTTAATTTAGCTATGAATTATGCAAACGCGGTAATTCTCACGCCTAAATAAGAACGTAAAAAAGAGGTATGGATTTTGTTCAAGTATTATGAATTATGCAGACGCGGTAATTCTCACGCCAAAATGTGGGAAAAATAAGAACGTAAAAAAGAATCACGGATTATGTTCAAGTCTTATTAATTCTATTGAGAGTTGTTTTTATTTTTGAATAAAGAATAAAAAAAACTCAAAAGAATTAACACTATGAATAAAATAATGAAAATCGATGAACGCGTTTGAAGGTATGAATTTGGATAAAACATTGATGACTTTTTTATTGATTCTTTATTTTGCATAAAAATAAACATTGCGTATCATATTACAGCTATTCTTACACAGAAAATATGAAATTTTTATATGTTATCTATGCATGAAAACAAAATTTAGACCATTTTCAATTATTGTCACTACCCATCCTCGTTGAAGTTGACGCTTGTGGTTCTGATGACCTTATTTTCTTCGTAGGTTGTTCATATTCATGTTCTGAGTCTGTATCATCATTCGAGATAGACATAATATTCAAGGGCATGTTTTGTTCAGTGTGTCCACAAATTTCAGTGTCATCTTCATCTTCGGTGCTGTCATCTTCAAACTGCATAACTTTAGAACTCCACCAACAAACCTCCGCAAGCAATGCATTAAATTTTTTGCCTTTGAATCGCTTTTCCATTGGCATGGTCGGCTGGTGGAACCTCTCTCCTTGTTTGTCCGATTCCTGAGGTAATTGTGCCAAAAATGCAAGAAATGTAATTTTAATGTCATGGATCCATTGATTTTTCAAAATAATACAGCAAGTTGTCCACTCGTGACTGTATGTCAGCTCGCTGTACACGGTTCTTACATAAAACAACTTCGATGACTTGTTTCAATGCGTTCCATGCACATAGGTGGTTATAATGGTTCAAAAGCATATTTGTGAAAGATTCGCTTTTCATTAATTTTCGTATATCCGGTCCATTGAGAATACCTGTTTGAAATATGAAACAAAAACATTTACGAAAAAATTATTGGTAATGCGAATATATCGAAGTGAGCAAATTTTGATATGACAATATTAAAATACTGACAACGATACGTACCTTTTCTAATTTTAGCTTCACTCACTTTTGGAAAGCTGGATATCAATCAGTCATAGGCGTCATCAAAATCTTTGACTACCACTTCGACGAATTTCCCAGCTATTCCTATTTTCATGTGGAGCGACAGCAACAAAATTTCATCTAGATCCTTTATCAAAGTTTTATTCCGTAATTTAAATTGTTTCTCGAGCTCGGACTAGCGGTTCTCGAGTTATGACAGAGAAAAGATCGTAAAACGTGACAAATTCCCCTATACGATACTTACTAACTTCAAATTAATTATTAAATTATTATTTGACGTACCTTGACCAAACGAATGATGCAGAAGTTCTTCTCTTTGGGGCTACTTTTATAAACAATTATTAGAATTGAGTCCCGAAATCATGTGCTGTACTGTGTTATATATTTAGGAGGTTTCTTCACCCGAATATAATTGGAGTTATATATAATAAAGTATTACATTTGTAATGAAAAACAAGAAAGTAATTTTTTTTTAATTATTAACAGTACAATGATAGAGGACATTTGTAGTTATTTTGTATTATAGCCCAGATGAGTAAGGGTTGGAGAGGAAAAACAAGCCAAGGCCTAATCCTCCTGATATTTTCAATTTTCCCTTTTTAATTTCTTACTGATTAATACATTATTGCACGGAATTTTCACATATGATTATCCGCAGTTACATATGAAAGGAAGTTACTTACCCTTAAGAAAAGCTAATGCATCGCATTTGCCTATAAAAAAGAAAGCGGAGTATGCACCATAAATTTACTTTTCGGTTTCCAACTCTAGAAATTACACCTATGGTTGTTTAATATAACATGCCTGACAGACGTATGATTTATTCATTCATTCATTAATTTTTATTTTCTATCATCATACGATACAAATATTTTAGAATATTTTATATATATGCAAATTTTGAGATATTACTGAGCAGTATTGCACCAAGTATTAAACTATTATGAAGAAATAAGAGAACATTGGAAATATAATTAGGATTTAAAGAGAAAAAGATAGCTAAAAACATGGTACAATAAGAATACAAGGTAGAACCACTTTCTCTTTTTTTATGACACATTGCCATTTGACAAGTAACGGGTTTTTTTAAAAAAGTGCTGCCGTATTTGATTTAAATGTTCCCAGTTTTCCTTTTTTGAAGTTAGTTTTCAAAATATTTTAGTTGAAATAAAAAAAAAAACAATTTTCGAATTTAAAAGAAAAAATAAAGAAAGGAAAAACAAATGAAATATGAGCTGCATCTTTCAAGCCTGCAAAAACACAAAAACAAAGTACAAGGGTTCCGGTATACTGTTTTTCAAAGTACCGTTAGTGCCATTCAGACGTAAGGAGTGGTTGAATGCCTGCAGAAAGGAGGAAATACATTTAAAAAAGGAGTCATTTGTTTGTGCACTCCATTTCATCCAAGAAGACTTTAAAATCAATGACCACAATGTTAGGCTTTAAATATTCTTAAGCTTTTTTAAGAACTGTAAATTCAATAAGGAATTTACCTAACGGAATTTTGGGCAACTAACTTTCTAAAAATCGCAGATCCAGAGAAAGTAGACTGACTTGTTCAGTTGATTTTATGACAATGATACTTTATTCTTCAAAAATGGTTTATAATAGCTGTATCTTTAAAGTTCCCAAGCCATGTTGAAACTTCGTAGTGAACAGACGTGTTAGCGGAGTTTTTTTTTTCTTTTACATAGTAAACAAACAAAAAATACAAACAAAAAAAAAATATTCGTAATAAGTACTGATTCGTAATAAGTACAGTTTTTGTTAAATTTGCTTTATTTGCATTAATAATATTTTTCGTATAAACTGAAACAACAAAAACAAACAAAAAACCACAAACAAAGTGACTGAGGAATACTCTGTATGAGAACCTCAAAAACAAAAAATTGTGAAGTGAGTTCTAACGGCAGAAATGCCTATTTTACTGTGAGTTCTGATATTCTTAATGCACAAAATAAAAATAAAAAATCGGATGACAGTCTTTTTCTAACGGCAAAGCCAATTTTACGTGAGCGATCAAATTCGCTTACTCCGATGCCAAGTAGTGATTCTCTAACATTACCGCTGCCTAGTACTTCTCTATTTAAATCAGCGCCATTATCCGCTCCGGGCTCGTGTTCATCA
Organism: Germaria angustata; assembly: GCA_963681545.1. Taxonomy (NCBI): domain Eukaryota; kingdom Metazoa; phylum Arthropoda; class Insecta; order Diptera; family Tachinidae; genus Germaria; species Germaria angustata. The sequence continues at coordinate 83,820,020 of OY812998.1, forward strand.
CTGAACCCAGTTATCACTATAGACAATAATATTGAGAAACCTAAAGTACCTGTCGGAATGGACAGATATATTACAGTAGTAAAGCGCGGGCGAAGCCCAAATTCATCTAAAATCTCATCGGTTCCCAAGATATCCAGGGATAACGACGTCACAACAGTTAACCGTCAAAACCGTTTTAAAATATTGCAGGAGGACAATGACAAACCCGAAGCATCCTCGAAAAAAACCTCAAAACCACCACCAATCTATCTTAGACAAAAAAATTCTAACACACTTATTAAGAAGTTAATCTCGGTCATTGGTGAAAAGGCATTTCACATTGTTCCAATAAAACGTGGTAACATTGATGAAACTAAAATTCAAATATATGAAGAAAAGGATTTCCGCAAAATGGTTAATGAATTGGAAAAAAATAAAACAAGTTTTTACACATTCCAGCTTAAGAGCGCTAAAGGCTTACAGGTTGTATTGAAGGGCATAGATTCTTACGTTGTCCCTGCTGAAATAAAAGATGCTCTCACCCTCCAAGGATTCAAGGTAAAAAATGTATCCAATATAATAAACAGGGAGAAGATCCCCCAACCTTTATTTCGCGTTGAACTTGAGCCAAATGATAGATTATTGAAGAAAAATGAGACCCATCCCATTTATAATTTGAAATATCTCTTATACCGGAAAATCACAGTTGAAGAACCACACAAGCGTTCAGGACCCGTACAATGCCATAATTGTCAAGAATATGGCCATACAAAAACGTATTGTAAATTACCTACTGTTTGTGTTGTGTGTGGTGAATTACACAATACTGCTATTTGCAATAAATCGAAAGACCAGAGGGAAAAAAAGTGCAGCAATTGTGGAGGTAATCACCCTGCTAACTACAGAGGATGTCCTGTATACTCCTTCGTTAAACAGGCTATGAGTCAAAAACCTAAAGTAACCCCAGCGAAAACAGGAAATACGTACTCCGCCACTTATCCTCTAATGGCCCAACCAATCACTCCACAAGTATCGTATGCTGACGCTGTGAAGATCAACTCCGTTCCAGTGCAAAAAGTGTCACCACCAAATAATACAACAAATGCTAACCCAAGCTTTAATTTCAGTCGCCTTGAAACTACTATTGATAATCTGGTGCAAACTATAAACAACTTTACCACTAATATGACTAGCATGATGCAAGAAATGCTGCGAATGCAGAACACACTGCTTCTAGCATTAGTTAACAAGCCATGAACACGTTAAAAGTATGTTTCTGGAACGCAAACGGCATTCGCCAACATAAAAATGAACTTGAGCACTTCCTCACGGCAAAAAAATTTGATATAATGTTGGTATCTGAGACTCATTTGACTTCGAGAAGCCTTTTTAAAATGAGTGGCTACACCTTATATGATACAAAGGACCCGAGAGGAAGAGCATGCGGTGGATCGGCAATTCTAATAAAGTCAAGACTCAAACACTACATTCTTGAGAACATTTGTGAGGACCATCTGCAGGCAACAAATATTTGCATCGAAAATTTTTGTACAAATTTCGTGATATCATCAATTTACTCCCCTCCCAGATTTTCAATCACTGAGGATCAACATGGGGAGTTTTACAAAACTCTTGGGCCTTGTTTCGTAGCAGCTGGGGACTACAATGCAAAGCATACGTTTTGGGGATCGCGTCTTATTACACCTAGAGGTCGAGCGTTGTTCAACACAATTTCAAAAATGGGTTTGGATGTCATTTCGAGCGGGGAGCCCACTTACTGGCCTACTGACCCACAAAAAATTCCAGATGTTATAGATCTTGGCGTCATGAAAAATATCTCTAGGGATTTAATTCATGTTGAAGCTTCTCATGATCTCTCCTCCGATCACTCGCCAACGATCGTTACAATTTGTAGCCCACTAAGAAGTGACTTGCCTCACCCATATGTGAAGATGATAAATCATGTTAATTGGCTGGGGTTCAAAAAATATCTCAGTATTCATTGTACGGGAAACATCAGGCTTAGAACTCCCAATGATATTGAACTTAACATTGCCAATCTTACTGAGAATATTAAACAGGCTGCTAAACATGCCACTACTTCCTATCCGCAGACTGGGTTTAATAGAATTTATTCTGCGGATATTGAACGTCTCGTATGTGAAAAAAGAAGAGCTAGAAGGGAATGGCAACAGCACAGATCACCCCAATATAAAATTAGACTTAGAGAATGCACAAAACGACTCCAAGAGTTGCTTTCATCTGAAAAATCTGCTTCTCTTAAGAACTATATGGAAGGTCTCGATGTCACAGCAGCATCTAATTACTCCTTGTGGCGCGCTGCTAAAAAAACTTAAAACACCCGTTGAGTCTAAACCACCCTTGCGCACTTCTACCGGAGGTTGGGCAAGAACCAATACTGAAAAAGGTAACATTTTTGCTGAGCATTTAAAACACGTATTTACCCCAAACTCATGTACTGGTGCTGTTGATTTGCCGAGTGTAGTTGCTCTTCCCCCTCGACCCATAAAGTTTAAGATGCGTGATGTGCAAAAACTAATTGCTGAAACCAACCCAAAGAAGGTCCTGGGTATAGATGGAATTAGTAACAAGATGCTGATGAATTTGCCTCGTATTGCTATTAGAATCCTGTTATTTATTTTTAATGGCATTTTACGATTGCAGTATTATCCACACAGCTGGAAACTTGCCATGGTCAAAATGATTCCAAAGGCGGGCAAAGATCTTACTAAGGCTGAGTCATATAGGCCAATAAGTTTGCTGTCAACAATTTCAAAGCTCTTCGAAAAACTGCTCATGACAAAATTGTCTCCAATTCTAGCTGATAATGGGTGCATACCGGACCATCAATTTGGGTTTAGAAGTCAGCATAGCACAATTGAACAAACTCATAGATTGGTTCATTTCATAAGAAGAACATTTGTGGAAAAGAAGTATTGTTCTTCCCTCTTTATTGATGTTTCTCAAGCATTTGATAAAGTGTGGCATGAGGGCCTGATTTTGAAATTGAGGAGATATCTACCAATGAACATTGTGAATCTATTGGAAAGTTAAATTCTTGGCCGGAAGTTCACTGTCGTGGAAGGAGACTTCACGAGTGTGCCCGAAACTATCTCATCTGGGGTGCCACAGGGGAGTATACTGGGGCCAGTTTTGTATTTGATTTATACCAGTGATATGCCTTTGAGCAGTAATATCCTCATTTCTACATTTGCCGATGATACAGCCTGCCTTAGTATGCATGAAAACCCTCACGAGGCTACCCGTTATCTCCAGGAATATATTAACCTGTTGGAACCGTGGTTGAACTTATGGAGAATAGAAGTAAATGAACAAAAGTATGTTCATGTCACATTTACGCTACGAAGAGACACTTGTTCCCCCATTCGTATCAACAATCAAGTTGTTCCTCAACATTCACAGGTGAAATACCTTGGTATACACCTTGACCGACGGCTTACTTGGAAACACCACATTGACTCTAAGCTAACACAAATGAAGCTTAAATTAACCCAGTTACATTGGCTGATTGGTAGAAATTCTACCCTCAGTCTAGATTGTAAACTTTTAATATACAAGTCGCTTTTGAAGCCGATATTGTGTTACGGAATTCAGCTATGGGGCACTGCTTCAGCTTCTAATGTAGAGAGAATCCAACGAATGCAAATCAAAATTTTAAGGTTAATAACATCGGCTCCTTGGTACATGAAAAATTCAATTTTACATCGTGATTTAAATATGCCACTCGTGACCGCAGAAATTGCAAAATATGCAGGCAAATATTTAACGAAACTCGAGTTCCATCCTAATCCCCTTGCTCGTAACATCTTGAACTTTCCTGGACAGATCCGCTTAAAAAAGAGGGATACTATGGCCTTAATACGCCACACTTCAGATGGAAATTTTTGAATATTTTTTGTGCTTAACACATTTATGTATTATTAATTACTATCACTAAGTTTATGTCCGACACTGGTTGGGCCTAATTATAATATTTATACTTAAGATTTGAACACTTATTGTTAGTTCAGTTTGAAGATACAATAAATTCATATTTGCAAAAAAAAAAAAAATGTTGATGACAGTTATAATTTACAGACTAGTATAACAACATAACGAATTAAACTTAGTTATGTAATTATTTTAAAATACTTAATTCACAATAGGTATGAGACTTTGCATCCCGCAGGAAATTCAACGTATAAAATAAATGAATACAAATGAATTTGAATAAAGAAAATGAATATAAATGAATTTAAATAAAAACAATGAATATAAATGACTTTAAATAAAGCAAATGAATATAACTAAATTTAAGTAAAGACAATGAATATAAATGAATTTAAATAAAGACCGAACATGCCGGCCCCATTGAAGGACCGCAGGTCTTCAATCTATTGGTATCAAGGCCAACTTATGAATTGGCGTTTATACATGCCTATTGCGGTTTTTATTTCCGCTACCCGCACCTTTTGGTCGTTACCTGGCATTACCGCTTGTACTGGGCCCGTCATCCATTGCAGAGGGGGAAGATTCTCGTCTTGAATTAATACGAGTTTGCCTACGTTAAAATTGGGCTCTCCTTCGGACCATTTGTTGCGAATCTGTAGGTTTCGGACGTAGTCTTTGGACCATCTCAGCCAAAACCGTTGCCTGATTCCGCATAAAAGTTGCCACCTCTTTAAGTACGTCAGCCTGCCTTCTTCTTCTTTCAGCGATTCTAGCGGCAGCGCTCGTAGGCTTTCTCCTACGAGCAGATGAGCGGGTGTCAGGGCTTCTACGTCGTTGGGATCGCTGCTGAGGGGAGCAATCGGACGAGAGTTGAGAACAGCTTCTACTTCTACCAGCACTGTTTGTAGCTCTTCGGCTGTGAGCAACGTATTTCTCACTGTTCGTAGTAACAGTCCTTTGGCGGTTTTTACGGCTGCCTCTTGTTGCCTTTGTTGACAGTGTATGACACGATTTCGGGAATTTCTTTCCGGAACGCCTCCGCAAACTCCTTCAACACTTTGGCAGCGCCGACAAAATTGGTGGCGTTGTCGCTGTAAATTTTTCCTCTTCTTCCGGCAAACCTTTTAAGACACAAAATGAAAGAATTAGATGTTAGATCAGATACGAGTTCTAAATGTACTGCCTTGGAAGTGAAACATACAAAAACTGCAATGTACATTTTAACGGGCGGTCGTCCTCGAATTTTGAGCGTTACGCTCACTGGACCGCAGAAATCTACCCCACATATTTTAAATGGGCGTAAAGCTCTTACTCGATCTATGGGCAAATTTCCCATAATCTGACACATAAGTTTTGGCCTGTAATGGAAACAATGTGTACATTTTCTGACTATCTTAGTGCACGCTACCTTTGCGTTTATCAACCATATTTGCTGTTGAAGCAAAGCAATCAGTGCCTTAGTCCACGCATGACAATTTGTTATATGTAAATAACGTAAATATATTGTGATAAAATGTGATTTATGAGGCATTATTAAAGGGAATTTCGAGTCATAAGGTATTGCTGCATTCGCTAAGCGCCCTCCTACCCTAATTAGTGTAACCTTTAATATGGTATTTTGAAGCTCATGGAGAAATGGGTTAAGTCTTTGCAAATTTGATGACAGTGGTGTACCTTGCTTTAGTTTCTTAATTTCTTCAGGGTACTCCTTTGCCTGTATAATTTGAATTGTGTGAAAAAATTAAAATTTTATTTCATTTGTTGACAAAGGCATTCCATAATTTTCCTTATTCCCTTTGCAGATATTTATGAAACGAATAATGTATGCAAATACTCTAATTAGCTTCTGGTATGAGGAATATTTTTCAATAAGGTTAAAAAGTGGATGGTTCCCTTTGCTATTATTTCCTTCGCTCTCAGTTGCTACGATATGTGCATGTTTGGTTCTGATTTTTTCTAATGATTTCTGATCTTCAGTAAGGGAAAAATTTTTATTTACAGGCCATAGTTTGCTTCCGTTGAGCAGAAAGGGAGCACCTTCAAACCAAATAGAATCAATTAGCTCGTCAATGTTGCATCCTCTTGACATTATGTCTGCAGGATTTAGCTTAGAAAGGACATGCATCCAAGTAACTTTCTCTGACAGCTCTTGGATATCTGATACTCTATTAGATACGAAGGTTTTTAAAGAAGATGGATGAGTATGGATCCAATTAAGCGTTATTTCCGAGTCAGTCCAGAATACTACTTTTTCAATGCCGAAATTAAGCATTTTTCTAACCTTTGACCATAATATGGCCAACAAATGTGCAGCACAAAGTTCTAATTGTGGCAGGGACTTCGTCTTGATAGGGGCGACTTTGGACTTTGCGGTTAAAAGTCGTACCGAATCTTTGCTTTGACTTTCAGTTCTCACGTATATGCAACAACCATACGCTCTTGTAGAAGCGTCGGAAAAACCATGTATTTGACAAGCAGCATGTTTTTCGGTTCCGACATATCTGGGAATTTCAACAGTATTGATTTTTGACAAGTTGTCTTTAAAACTTTTCCATGAGGTATACAATTGATTAGGGATAGACTCGTCCCAGTCGAGTTTCTGAAGCCAGAGCTCTTGGAGCAAAATTTTTGCCTTGGTTACCACCGGACATATAAGACCGAGTGGGTCAAAAAGTCGAGCTGAAACTGACAATATGTTACGCTTAGTGGCCTTTAGATTGTGGAATGTCTCACTTAGATTATATTTGAAGATATCTGTTTTAGGAAGCCAGCATGTGCCCAAAGTTTTGATCGAGTCGGAGTCTTTTATTTGTAGCAATTTTTCTGTAGCCATTAGATCTGAATTACTGCAGTAATTTGAAAACCATTTAGTTAAATTAAAACCTGCCGATCGCAATATATCATTAACTTGGGTTCGAATAGTTTCAATTTCCTCAATTGAATCAGCTCCGGTTAATAAATCATCCACATAAAAGTCTTTTCGAATGATTTCTGATACAATTGGATAGGTTTCTTTATGCAAGTCACTTAAGTAAAATAGACATCGGATTGCTAAAAATGATGGGGATGAAGTACCATAGGTAACAGTATTTAATCGACATACCTGTAATCGACCTGACATGTTTTCTCGCCATAAGATCAATTGAAAATTTCTATCGGCCTCGTCAACCAATACTTGACGGTACATTTTTTCAATGTCAGCCGTAACTGCGTAACTATGTGTTCAAAAACGAATCAATGTAGAATACAACTCCTCCTGTATGGTAGGGCCAATCATTAACAAATCATTTAATGAGAGTTGTGAAGATGTTTTGCATAAAGCATCAAAGACCACTCGAAGCTTTGTCGAAATGCTTTGTGGTCGAAGTACACACTGGTGTGGTATGAAATAATGCGGAACTTCAGGAATTTTGTTATCTACAAGCGACATGTGGCCCAAGATAATTATTCTTTCATGAAGCTATTATACATATTTTTAGTGGTAGCATCGTTTGAAAGTTTTCGTTCAAGGGAAAGAAAGCGTCGTTTTGCAGTTTCATAAGATAGACCCAGCTTGCTTGCTTCTGCTTTGAATGGAAGAGTTACTTTGAATCTTCCACAAGGTAATCGTTGAACAGATTTCACAAAATTCTCTTCGCATTGTTGTTCTTCGAGGGAAAATAATTTTTCCTCTTTTGGTGTTTGTTCTAATTCCCAAAATCTCTGTATTAGGGAATCAATGGATGACTCGTTTCCGTTGTATTGTACTGAGTGACACGACGTATCTAGACTGTTGCTTTGTTGGCAATATTTACCAGATACTATCCAGCCAAGTAAAGTTTTCTGAAGAATAGGCAGACTCGGACTTTTTTTAATTTGGCCAATACATAAAAGTTCAAAGAAAATCTCTGCACCAATCAGCATATCAATTTTTTGAGTCTTATCAAAGTGCGGATCAGCGAGTTTTAGATTCTCAGGAACATTCCAGTCTATTGTGGAAACAACATGATCTGGTTGGTATGTAGAAATTGATTTGAGTACCCAGAACTCTGAAGAGAATTCGTAATCATTTACCCTAGACTTAACTGTGGCTTGTATTTTATATTTTGCTGAAGAATTTGATTTGCCAATACCTATTAGATGACGCCTTTGCTCTTCAATCTTAAATTTTAGCTGTTGCGACAGTTCTTCGGTAATGAAATTGACTTGCGAGCCAGAATCTAATAAAGCTCTAGCGAGCACATATTGTCCAAATTTGTTTTTAATTTTTACTACCGAGGTAGCTCGCAAAACATTATTTTCTCTTGAAGATGAATGATTAACAAATGTTTTTGAAGTTGATGGTAGACTTGCATCTGATGCAGAATTAGAACTTGGATTTGAATTCGTGCCGTGAACATCAGTAGAGGTATACTGATGCAAAAGTTTGTGATGCGATCGGCTACATACTCGGCATTTTGAAAACTTGCATTTCGAAACAGTATGTCCTTTTCTGAGGCAGTTAATACATGCCGGTACGTTCTTGATGAAATCAAATCTTTGTTTAAAGGCAATTGAAGCAAAGTTGGAGCAGTTAGATACATAATGTTGATCGGATCTGCAGAACAAACACTTTGAAGCAAGATGCTGCAGTTTAGATTGGCACGAAAGTGATTTTGCTTTTTTCAACTTAATTTCATTTGCTTTGCTGGTGGATGGCCTTGGCCTTGAACTTGAAGTCTCATCGGCTGAGATATGTTGATATCGCTTATTCAGAACTGCCTCGCAGTCACTCCATAATGGCAACTTTTCAAAATCTAATTGCTCCTCCCATTTGCTCTTTGTGACTGGATCTACCTTTTGCATCACTAGGTGAATTATATTTGCATTAGTTGTACTTTTATCATCGCCTATTGACAAAAGCGAATCATATATTGCGGAGACGGTGTCTATCATGCACCTCAATGCTAATGCAGACGGCCTGGGCATTTCTGGAAAGTCAAATAATTTTGACACGTTGTCAAAGAATATTAGGCATGAGTAACCTTTTTTAAACTTGCTAGAGCCTTGGGATAATTCTGATCTGTTATCTGATACGTCTTTAGGGTACCAAGGGCTTCATCTGAGAGGCATGAAAGCAGATGATTGAATTTCTCAATATCTGAAAGTGTTGGGTCATTATCTATAAGATATTCAAACAAACCCATAAAATTCTTATATTCTGAATATTTACCGCTAAATTTGGGCAATTTCATATTTGGCAGTTTGTTGTGATGACCTTGAAAGCCCGAAGTTGTTTCGTTCAAATTTTGTCTATTAGAGGGCAACATATCAATTAGTAAGCATTTTGTTGTCAGTCTTGTTCATACATCCGTTCACTACCTTCGTAGTGAACGGATGTATTACCGGAGTTTTTTCTTACATACTAAACAAACAAAAATTACAAAAAAAAATATTCGTAATAAGTACTGACTTGTAATAAGTACTCATTTTGTGAAATTTGCTTTATTTGCACTAATAATATTTTTCATAAAATCTGAAACAAAAAAAAAAAGAAAAAACACAAACAAAGTGACTGCGGAATACTCTGCATGAGTACCTCAAAAACAAAAAATTGTGAAGTGAGTTCTAACGGCAGAAATGCCTATTTTACTGTGAGTTCTGAAGCTCTTAATGCAAACAATAAAAATAAAAAATTTGATGATAGTCTTTTTCTAACGGCAAAGCCAATCTTACGTGAGCGATCAAATTCGGTTACTCCGATGCCAAGTAGTGATTCTATACCATTACCGCTGCCTAGTGCATCTTTATTTAAATCAGCGCCATTATCCGCTCCGGGCTCGTGTTCATCACTTAACCCAGTTATCACTATAGACGATAATATTCAGAAACCTAAAGTGCCTGTCGGAATGGACAGATATATCACAGTAGTAAAGCGCAGGCGAAGCCCAAATTCATCTAAAATCTCATCGGTTCCCAAGATATCCAGGAATATCGACGCCAACTCAGCTAACCATCTAAACTGTTTTAAACTTTTGCAAGATATCACCGACAAACCCGACGTACCCTCGAATAAAACCTCAAAACCACCACCAATCTATTTGAGGGGAAACAATTCAAACACCCTTACTAAAAAATTAATTTCGGTCATTGGTGAAAAGGCATTTCACATTGTTCCAATAAAACGTGGTAATATTGATGAAACAAAGATTCAAATATACGAAGAAAAAGATTTCCGCAAAATGGTTAACGAATTCGAAAAAAATAAAACAAGTTTCTACACACTCCAGCTTAAGAGTGCTAAAGGCCTACAGATTGTATTGAAAGGCATAGATTCTTATGTTGTTCCTGAGGAAATAAAAGATGCTCTCACCCTCCAGGGATTTAAAGTAAAGAATGTCTCTAACATAATAAACAGGGAGAAGATCCCCAACCCTTATTTCGAGTTGAACTGGAGCCAAATGATATAAAATTGAAGAAAAATGAGACCCATCCAATTTATAACCTAAAATATCTTTTATACCGAAAAATCACAGTTGAAGAACCACACAAGCGTTCTGGACCCGTACAGTGCCATAATTGTCAAGAATATGGCCACACTAAAACTTACTGTAAATTACCTACTGTTTGTGTTGTGTGCGGTGAATTACACAACACTGCTATTTGCAATAAGTCGAAGGACCAGAAGGAAAAGAAGTGCAGTAATTGTGGAGGTAATCACACTGCTAACTACAGGGGATGTCCTGTATATTCTCTCATTAAACAGGCTATAAGTCATCCCCTAATGGCCCAACCAATCACTTCACATGTATCGTATGCTGACGCTGTGAAGATCAACTCTATTCCCGAAAAAGTGTCACCACCAACTAATACAACAAGTGCAAACCCAAGCTTTAATTTCAGTCGCCTTGAAGCTACAATTGACAATTTGGTGCAAACTAAAAACAACTTTACAACAGATATGACTAGCATGATGCAAGAAATGCTGCGAATGCAGAACACACTGCTTCTAGCATTAGTTAATAAGCCATGAACACGTTAAAAGTATGTTTCTGGAACGCAAACGGCATTCGCCAACAGAAATATGAACTTGAGCACTTCCTCACGGTAAAAAATATTGATATAATGTTGGTATCTGAGACTCATTTGACTCCAAGAAGTCAAGACTCAAACACTATATTCTTGAGAACATTTGTGAAGACCATCTACAAGCAACAAATATTTGCATTGAAAATTTTTGTTCAAATCTTGTGATATCATCAGTTTACTCCCCTTCCAGATTTTCAATCACTGAGGATCAATATAAGGATTTTTACAAAACGTTTGGCCCTTGTTTCGTAGCAGCTGGTGACTACAATGCGAAACATACGTTCTGAGGATCGCGCCTTATTACACCTAGAGGTCGAGCGTTGTTCAACACAATTTCAAAAATGGGCTTGGACGTCATTTCGAGCGGAGAGCCCACTTACTGGCCTACTGACATAAAAAAAACTCCAGATGTTACAGATTTTGGCGTCATGAAAAATATCTCTAGGGATTTAATTCATGTTGAAGCTTCTCATGATCTCTCCTCCGATCACTCTCCAACGATCGTTACAATTTGTAGCCCACTAAGAAGTGACTTACCTCACCCATATGTGAAGGTGATAAATCGTGTTAATTGGTTGGGGTTCAAAAAATATCTCAGTAGTCATTGTGCAGAAAACATCAAGCTAAGAACTCCCGATGATATTGAACTTAACATTGGCAATCTTACCGAAAATATTAAACAGGCTGCTAAACATGCCACTACCTCCCATCCGCAGACTGGGTTTAATAGAATTTATTCTGCGGATATTGAACGTATCGTATGTGAAAAAAGAAGAGCTAGAAGGGAATGGCAACAGTACAGATCACCCCAACATAAAATCAGACTTAGAGAATACACTAAACGACTCCAAGAGTTGCTTGCATCTGAAAAATCTGCTTCTCTTAAGAACTATCTGGAAGGTCTCGATGTCACAGCAGCATCTAATTACTCCTTGTGGCGCGCTGCTAAAAAACTTAAAACTCCCGTTGAGTCTAAACCACCCCTGCGCACTTCTACCGGAGGTTGGGCAAGAACTAATACTGAAAAAGGTAACATATTTGCTGGGCATTTAAAATACGTATTTACCCCAAACACATGTACTGGTGCTATTGATTTGCCGAGTGTAGTTACTCTACCCCCTCGACCCATAAAGTTTAAGATGCGTGATGTAAATAAACTAATTGCTGAAACCAACCCAAAGAAGGCCCCGGGTATTAATGGAATTAGTAACAAGATGCTGATGATGTTGCCTCGTATTGCTATTAGAATCCTGTTGTTTATTTTTAATGGCATTTTACGACTGGAGTATTATCTAAACAGCTGAAAACTTGCCATGGTCAAAATGATTCCAAAGGCGGGCAAAGATCTTACCAAGGCTCAGTCATATAGGCCAATAAGTTTACTGTCAACAATTTCTAAGCTCTTCGAAAAGTTGCGCATGACAAAATTGTCCCCTATTCTAACTGATAATGGGTGCATACCGGACCATCAATTTGGTTTTAGAAGTCAGCATAGTACCGTTGAACAATGTCATAGATTGGTTCATTTTTTAAGAAGAACATTTGAAGAAAAGAAGTACTGTTCTTCCCTCTTTATTGATGTTTCTCAGGCATTTGATAAAGTGTGGCACGAAGGCCTTATTTTAAAATTGAAGACATATCTACCAATAAACATAGTAAATATTTTAGAAAGTTACATTCTTGCCGGAAGTTCACTGTTGTGGAAGGAGACTTCATGAGTATGCCCGAAACTATCTCATCCGGTGTGCCACAGGGGAGTATACTGGGGCCAGTTTTGTATTTGGTTTATACCTGTGATATGCCTTTGAGCAGTAATATCCTCACTTCTATATTTGCCGATGATACAGCCTGCCTTAGTATGCATGAAAACCCTCACGAGGCATCCCGATATCTTCAGGAACATATTAACCTGTTGGAACTGTGGTTGAACTTATGGAGAATAAAAGTAAATGAACAAAAGTGTGTTCATGTCACATTTTCCCTACGAAGAGACAATTGTTCCCCCATTCGAATCAACAATCAAGTTGTTCCGCAACATTCACAGGTGAAATACCTTGGTATACATCTTGACCGACGGCTTACATGAAAACAGCACATTGACTCTAAGCTAACACAAATGAAGCTTAAATTAACCCAGATACATTGGCTGATTGGTAGAAATTCTACCCTCAGTCTAGATTGTAAACTTTTAATATACAAGTCGCTTTTGAAACCCATATGGTGTTACGGAATTCAGCTATGGGGCACTGCTTCAGCTTCCAATGTAGATAGAATACAACGTACGCAAAACAAAATTTTAAGGTTAATAACATCGGCTCCTTGGTACATGAAGAATTCTATTTTACATCGTGATTTAAATATGCCATATGTGACTGCTGAAATTGCAAAATATGCAGGCAAATATTTAACAAAACTCGAGTCCCATCCTAATCCCCTTGCTCGTAATATCTTGAACTTTACTGGACGCATCCGCTTGAAAAAGAGGGACACTACGGCTTTAATACGCCGCACTTCAGATGGAATTTTTTGAATATTTTTATGCTTAACACATTTATGTATTATTAATTACTATCACTAAGTTTATGTCCGACACTGGTTGGGCCTAATTATTATATTTATACTTAAGATTTGAACACTTATTGTTAGTTCAATTTGAAGATACAATAAAAAAAATTAGTGGAAAAAAAAAATTTTGTTGTTACACATAAATCTTCTAACTCACCCCTTTCTTTGTTTGAGGGGTCAATAGTATCAATTTCTAATTGATAGGCGATTGCCTGACTAAGAATTTCTAAGCGATATTTTATTTCGTTAGGCTTCGACGAAATATTTTTTTCTTTTATGCTGCGCCGAATCCTAGCTATATGACCTAAGATTGTGTTCTTTTGCTGATATAGCATTTCAACTGAGTGTTGTCGGCTTAGTGCACCCTTTTTTCCACCAACCATTCTTTTTATCAAATGCTCGAGCACTTACTTTGAGATAATTTCTGTTTGCGAATAAATTGAACGTTGCTAATTATGCTACAACGTATTATGAACTAACAGTGTGCTGACAATTACCAAATGATCCTCGTATATGGGAATCGATTTGATTAATTTCTACTATATGTTATTTTCTCCCACGATAAAATCTTATAATAAATGTACTCACAGACATATATTATTAAAATAAATGTTTATTTTATTTATTAGATACTGAATAATATTTTACCTTTATCATTCAGAGTTCTTCCAATCAATAGTATTTTGATTTGGAAATCTAGCACTTGTGTCTGTCCGCTCTTTTTGGCGCAATTTTCCCAATCCTGTTCTTATTATTATTTCCAATCCTGTTTGCTTCTCAACTAATTTATTGAAATTTGCCTCTTTTTTAAATTTATTTATTTATTTAGTTTTTGTTTTGTTATACTAATTTTGTCTGTATTTCAACCAATACGTCTTTTGTATGGGTTGTTGTTCAACGTAGTTGACGATTGTGGGCCGACTTTACACAATTTCTGCCTGAGACACAACCAAAAAAAATGTACTATGTATTATTGTGAATCCAAGAATAAGTACAGTGAGGAGCAGTGGTGAGTACATGTTTGTATCTTCTACATTTGCAGGCGCATAAAAATAGTAATAATTAAGTTAGATGGAGCTACTACATCTATTGAAAGTTTTGCACAGTCAGCCATTCCTTAAAGATTTTTGAGATTTGTTTCGGGTGTCCATGCTGTTGAAGCACAACTTATGCATCATAATATGCGGTGACATGCACAAAATCGGGAAGGTGGGTCTGTATTATGTTCAAATGGTCTTCCTTTCTCATGATGGTATCAATTTTCTGCAATGGATCAACACGCCACCGCGTAAAACAATCCCACACCATGATATTGCATCCGCCTTGCTTGACTGTTTGTTGAATAGGGTGTCGTGGAATGGTCTTGTGCTGTCGGCGACAGAAATACTGTTTACCATCGGACTGATATCGGTTGAATTCGGACTCATCTGACCATATCACTTGCTTCTAGTTATCAGCAATACGATCTTTGTGTTGCCTGACGAATTTTAGTTGTACCGAAACATTTCTATATGAAAATACAGACGTAGATTTGTTCACAGCTGAGAGGTACCCATTGTTGTGCAGCGCTCTTCTTGCTGTCCATCGGGTAACATTTTTATTTATTGCTATGGAAGCTTCCTTTGGGGTTAAAGGTGTGCGTCCCCATCAGCTGATAGCTTTCGGCGACCTCCAGCCTGCTATTGCGGAGCTACATTTCGTCGTTTTAGCACTCTAATAAGCATTGATCGGCTTAAATTAAGTCTTTTATCTATCATACGTCATAAAGAGCTATCCTCTGTCATATTTATAATCGATTTTTCCACGGTACGCGATAGTTTCTTTATTTCTTTAACAAAATTATTAACTTTTCGTTTTAAGTTAAAAAAAACGGCACTTTTTGGTATAGAAAGTTACTCAATTACAATTTAAAACTAAGGTTTATATTAATACCAATCAAGATTACAGCAATTAAATCGAAAACCGAATTTAAAATAAAGGTAAATTTGAAATTTTTTCTACTAATTTGGTTGAGAATAAGTAGGAGAAAAACTGAGTACATACGAGTTATTTTGTTATTATTTAATTTTCTCTTATTCCTTATTGTTTTTTGATATGATTTAAAAGCAGTTTTGTTAAGAATTAAATGAGAAAGAATACAAAAGAAAAATTTTTAAATCGCTTCATTATTACTAATTTTATGCACCTGACAATGGAAGAAATAAAAACATATACTCACCACTGCTCCTCACTGTATATAATTTCTTTTTCTTTCCTTGCAATGATGTACTGACTACTGTTTTGAGTATCTAATTAGGTATAAAAATTGCTAATGCGTCAGAAATTTACAATTGGTGCTTAAAATAGTGAAATAGTTTCTGATAATAATATGCTTCGATTTGGACCCCACTAATAATCAAGAACGACCAAAGAAAGAAAAAATATACAAAAAATCCAACGATGTGTTGGATCAAGTCCGAATAGAGAGAAATATGGCAGAGGTATGGATATAATAAATTATTAAAATTAAATTTACGATTTTATGTTTTCTTATAGTGGTAGCGGAAACTCTTAGTAAAAAGTAATTGGCACGGCGAAAATATGGCGAACTAGGATAAGGAGCTTGGAACGATCTGGAATTTTAGCATGTATGCTTGTACATTCTTTTGTACTTTTCTTATTTTTGTTTTCAATGTATGTAAGTATGTTAATGTGTGTATACATACATATGTACATGAATAAATATTTATTGTATGGTTTTTTACTTCCATCAAACAATATGACCCGGAATTAAATAAGTGTTTCACTATTATGGCCTTTTTTATAATTGATTTGTCATGTAAAATTTAAATACAAATAAGGGCGAATAAGCGTGTGGATAAAAACCTTTGAAACTTAAGAAATTCTACAGAATCTCACACAATTTTTATTCGCACTTAAATACCTGGTTCCTGGTTTCAGGATGTAAGTCACTTTCCTTCTTCCTTATGGCACACTGACACCTTGGCATTGTAGAGTATGTGCGATGCTGCCGTACGAGCTTGGTGAACGATTCCAACGGTTAGAATAGCTGCTTGACCAATATCGAAATTATTTGTTGATTACACCTGTTGTGCGTGATCCTTGTTAGTTTTAAGGAAGATATTCTTCAGTAATTTAGAAGAAAATGTTGAACGAAAATTCGAAAAAGCCACGATTTTTTAAAGAGTTAGTTAGCCCCTGCTCGGGCGCCAATGAATATTCTTAAGCTTTTTTAAGAATTGTAAATTCAATAAGGAATTTACCTAACGGCATTTCGGGCAACTAACTTTCTAAAAATCGCAGATCCAGAGAAAGTAGACTGACTTGTTCAGTTGATTTTATGACAATGATACTTTATTCTTCAAAAATGGTTTATAATAGCTGTATCTTTAAAATTTCCCAAGACATGTTGATGACAGTTATAATTTACAGACTAGTATAATAACATAACGAATTAAACTTAGTTATGTAATTATTTTAAAATACTTAATTCACAATATGTATGAGACGTTGCATCCCGCAAGAAATTCAAAGTGTATGCGAGATTTCAACGTATAAAATAAATGAATACAAATGAATTTGAATAAAGAAAATGAATATAAATGAATTTAAATAAAGACAGTGAATATAAATGACTTTAAATAAAGCAAATGAATATAACTAAATTTAAGTAAAGACAATGAATATAAATGAATTTAAAGAAAGACCGAACATGCCGGCTCCATTGGAGGACCGCAGGTCTTCAATCTATTGGTATCAAGGCCAACTTATAAATTGGCGTTTATATATGCCTATTGCGGTTTTTATTTCCGCTACCCGCACCTTTTGGTCGTTGCCTGGCATTACCGCTTGTATTCGGCCCGTCATCCATTGCAGAGGGGGAAGATTCTCATCTTGAATTAATACGAGTTTGCCTACGTTGAGATTGGGCTCTCCTTCGGACCATTTGTTGCGAATCTGTAGGTTTCGGACGTAGTCTTTGGACCAGCTCAGCCAAAACCGTTGCCTGAGTCCGCATAAAAGTTGCCACCTCTTTAAGTACGTCAGCCTGCCTTCTTCTTCTTTCAGCGATTCTAGCGGCAGCGCTCGTAGGCTTTCTCCTACGAGCAGATGAGCGGGTGTCAGGGCTTCTCCGTCGTTGGGATCGCTGCTGAGTGGAGCAATTGGACGAGAGTTGAGAACAGCTTCTACTTCTACCAGCACTGTTTGTAGCTCTTCGGCTGTGAGCAACGTATTTCTCACTATTCGTAGTAACAGTCCTTTGGCGGATTTTACGGCTGCCTTCCAGAGACCGCCGAAATGCGGTGCTCTGGGTGGTATGCAAATGAAATCCACCCCCTTGTTGACAGTGTATGACACGATTTCGGGAATTTCTTTCCGGAACGCCTCCGCAAACTCCTTCAACACTTTGGCAGCGCCGACAAAATTGGTGGCGTTGTCGCTGTAAATTTTGTCGCTGTAAATTTTTCCTCTTCTTCCGGCAAACCTTTTAAGACACAAAATGAAAGAATTAGATGTTAGATCAGTTACGAGTTCTAAATGTACTGCCTTGGAAGTGAAACACACAAAAACTGCAATGTACATTTGAACGGGCGGTCGTCCTCGAATTTTGAGCGTTACGCTCACTGGATCCCAGAAATCTACCCCACATGTTTTAAATGGGCGTAAAGCTCTTACTCGATCTACGGGCAAATTTCCCATAATCTGATTCATAAGTTTGGGCCTGTAATGGAAACAATGTGTACATTTTCTGACTATCTTAGTGCATGCTACCTTTGCGTTTATCAACCATATTTGCTGTCAAAGCAAAGCAATCAGTGCCTTAGTCCCCGCATGACAATTTGTTATATGTAAATAACGTAAATATATTGTGACAAAATGTGATTTATGAGGCATTAGTAATGGGAATGTCGAATCACAAGGTATTGCTGCGTTCGTTAAGCGCCCTCCTATCCTAATTAGTGTAACCTTTAATATGGTATTTTGAAGCTCATGGAGAAATGGGTTAAGTCTTTGCAAATTTGATGACAGTGGTGTACCTTGCTTTAGTTTCTTAATTTCTTCAGGGTACTCCTTCGCCTGTATAATTTGAATTGTGTGAAAAAATTAAAATTTTATTTCATTTGTTGACAAAGGCATTCCATAATTTTCCTTATTCCCTTTGCAGATATTTATGAAACGAATAATGTATGCAAATACTCTAATTAGCTTCTGGTATGAGGAATATTTTCCAATAAGGTTAAAAAGTGGATGGTTCCCTTTGCTATTATTTCCTTCGCTCTCAGTTGCTACGAGATGTGCATGTTTGGTTCTGATTTTTTTTTAATGATTTCCGATCTTCAGTAAGGGAAAATTTTTTATTTAAAGGCCATAGTTTGCTTCCGTTGAGCAGAAAGGGAGGACCTTCAAACCAAATAGAATCAATTAGCTCGTCAATGTTGCATCCTCTTGACATTATGTCTGCAGGATTTAGCTTAGAAGGGACATGCATCCAAGCTCTTGGATATCTGATACTCTATTAGATACGAAGGTTTTTAAAGAAGATGGATGAGTATGGATCCAATTAAGCGTTATTTCCGAGTCAGTCCAGAATACTATTAAGCATTAAGCATTTTTCTAACCTTTGACCATAATTTGGCCAACAAATGTGCAGCACAAAGTTCTAATTGTGGCAGGGACTTCGTCTTGATAGGGGCGACTTTGGACTTTGCGGTTAAAAGTCGTACCGAAACTTTGCTTTGACTTTCAGTTCTCACGTATATGCAACAACCATACGCTCTTGTAGAAGCGTCGGAAAAACCATGTATTTGACAAGCAGCATGTTTTTCGGTTCCGACATATCTGGGAATTTCAACAGTATTGATTTTTGACAAGTTGTCTTTAAAACTTTTCCATGAGGTATACAATTGATTAGGGATAGACTCGTCCCAGTCGAGTTTCTGAAGCCAGAGCTCTTGGAGCAAAATTTTTATATATAAGACCGAGTGGGTCAAAAAGTCGAGCTGAAACTGACAATATGTTACGCTTAGTGGCCTTTAGATTGTGGAATGTCTCACTTAGATTATATTTGAAGATATCTGTTTTAGGAAGCCAGCATGTGCCCAAAGTTTTGATCGAGTCGGAGTCTTTTATTTGTAGCAATTTTTCTGTAGCCATTAGATCTGAATTACTGCAGTAATTTGAAAACCATTTAGTTAAATTAAAACCTGCCGATCGCAATATATCATTAACTTGGGTTCGAATAGTTTCAATTTCCTCAATTGAATCAGCTCCGGTTAATAAATCATCCACATAAAAGTCTTTTCGAATGATTTCTGATACAATTGGATAGGTTTCTTTATGCAAGTCACTTAAGTAAAATAGACATCGGATTGCTAAAAATGATGGGGATGAAGTACCATAGGTAACAGTATTTAATCGACATACCTGTAATCGACCTGACATGTTTTCTCGCCATAAGATTTTTTTTTTCCCACTAATTTTATTTTTGTATCTTCAGAACTGAACTAACAAAAAGTGTTCAAATCTTAAATATAGATAGAATAATTAGGCCCAACCAGTGTCGGACATAAACTTAGTGATAATAATTAAAAATACATAAATGTCGTGTTAAGCACAAAATTATTTTCAAAAAGTTTCATCTGCGTTGCGTGTTAACGCCGTAGTATCCCTCTTTTTTAAGCGGATGTGTCCAGGAAAGTTCAAGATATTTCGGGCAAGCGGATTCGGATGGGACTCGAGTTTTGTTAAATATTTGCCTGCATATTTTGCAATTTCAGCGGTCACAAGTGGCATATTTAAATCACGATGTAAAATAGAATTTTTCATGTACCAAGGAGCCGATGTTTTTAACCTTAAATTTTTGTTTTGCATACGTTGTATTCTCTCTACATTGGAAGCTGAAGCAGTGCCCCATAACTGAATTCCGTAACACCATATGGGTTTCAAAAGCGACTTGTATATTAAAAGTTTACAATCTAGACTGAGGGTAGAATTTCTACCAATCAACCAATGTATCTGAGTTATTTTAAGCTTCATTTGTGTCAGCTTAGAGTCGATGTGGTGTTTCCATGTAAGCCGTCGGTCAAGGTGTATACCAAGGTATTTCACCTGTGAATGTTGAGGCACAACTTGGTTGTTGATTCGAATGGGGGAACAAGTGTCTCTTCGTAGAGTAAATGTGACATGAACACACTTTTGTTCATTTACTTTTATTCTCCATAAGTTCAACCACAGTTCCAACAGCTTAATATGTTCCTGAAGATAACGGGATGCCTCGTGAAGGTTTTCATGCATACTAAGGCAGGCTGTATCATCAGCAAATGTAGAAGTGAGGATATTACTGCTTAATGGCATATCACAGGTGTAGATCAAATACAAAACTGGACCCAGTATACTCCCCTGTGGCACACCGGATGAGATAGTTTCGGGCTCACTCATGAAGTCTTCTTCCACAACAGTGAATTTCCGGGCAAGAATATAACTTTCCAAAAGATTTACAATGTTTATTGGCAGATATGTCTTCAATTTTACAATTAGGCCTTCATGCCACACTTTATCAAATGCCTGAGAGACATCAATAAAGAGGGAAGAACAATACTTTTTTTCTTCAAATGCTCTTCTTATGAAATGAACCAATCTATGAGTTTGTTCAATGGTGCTATGCTGACTTCTAAAACCAAATTGATGGTCCGGTATACACCCATTATTAGTTAGAATTGGGGACAATTTTGTCATGAGCAGCTTTTCAAAAAGCTTTGAAATTGTTGACAATAAGCTTATTGGCCTATATGACTCAGCCTTGGTAAGATCTTTGCCCGCCTTTGGAATCATTTTGATCATGGCAAGTTTCCAGCTGTGTGGATAATACTCCAGTCGTAAAATACCATTAAAAATAAACAACAGGATTCTAATAGCAACACGAGGCAACTGCATCAGCATCTTGTTACTAACGCCATCAATACCCGGAGCTTTCTTCTGGTTGGTTTCAGCAATTAGTTTTTGTACATCACGCATCTTAAACTTCATGGGTCGAGGGGGTAGAGCAACTACACTCGGCAAATCAACAGCACCAGTACATGAGTTTGGGGTAAATACGTGTTTTAAATGCTCAGCAAATATGTTACCTTTTTCAGTATTGGTTCTTGCCCAACCTCCGGTCGAAGTGCGCAGGGGTGGTTTAAACTCAACGGGTGTTTTAAGTTTTCTAGCTGCGCGCCACAAGGAGTAATTAGATGCTGCTGTGACATCGAGACCTTCCAGATAGTTCTTAAGAGAAGCAGATTTTTCAGATGCAAGCAACTCATGGAGTCGTTTAGTGCATTCTCTAAGTCTGATTTTATGTTGGGGTGATCTGTGCTGTTGCCATTCCCTTCTAGCTCTTCTTTTTTCACATACGAGACGTTCAATGTCCGCAGAATAAATTCTATTAAACCCAGTCTGCGGAGAGGAGGTAGTGGCATGTTTAGCAGCCTGTTTAATATTTTCAGTAAGATTGGCAATGTTGAATTCAATATCATCGGAAGTTCTAAGCCTGATGTTTTCCGTACAATGACTACTGAGATATTTTTTGAACCCCAGCCAGTTAACACGATTTATCATCTTCACATATGGGTGAGGTAAGTCAAGTCTTAGTGGGCTGCAAATTGTAACGATCGTGGGAGAGTGATCGGAGGAGAGATCATGTGAAGCTTCAACATGAATTAAATCCCTAGGGATATTTTTCATGACCCCAAAATCTATAACATCCGGAATTTTTTGTATGTCAGTAGGCCAGTAAGTGGGCTCCCCGCTAGAAATGACATCCAAACCCATTTTTGAAATTGTGTTGAACAATGCTCGACCTCTAGGTGTAATAAGACGCGACCCCCAGAACGTATGCTTTGCATTGTAGTCGCCAGCTGCTATGAAACAAGGGCCAAGAGTTTTATAAAAATCCTCGTATTGATCCTCAGTGATTGAAAATCTGGGAGGGGAGTAAATGGATGATATCACGAAATTTGTACAAAAATTTTCAATGCAAATATTTGTTGCCTGCAGATGGTCCTCACAAATGTTCTCAAGAATGTAGTGTTTGAGTCTTGACTTTATTAGAATTGCCGATCCTCCGCATGCTCTTCCTCTCGGGTCCTTTGTATCATATAAGGTGTAGCCACTCATTTTAAAAAGGCTTCTCGAAGTCAAATGAGTTTCAGATACCAACATTATGTCAATATTTTTTGCCGTGAGGAAGTGCTCAAGTTCATTTTTATGTTGGCGAATGCCGTTTGCGTTCCAGAAACATACTTTTAACGTGTTCATGGCTTGTTAACTAATGCTAGAAGTAGTGTGTTCTGCATTCGCAGCATTTCTTGCATCATGCTAGTCATATTTGTTGTAAAGTTGTTTATTGTTTGCACCAAATTGTCAATAGTAGCTTCAAGGCGATTGAAATTAAAGCTTGCATTTGCATTTGTTGTACTAGTTGGTGGTGACACTTTTTGCACTAGAACTGAATTGATCTTCACAGCGTCAGCATACGATACTTGTGTAGAAATTGGTTGGGCCATAGGAGGATAAGTAGCGGAGTACGTATTTCCTGTTTGCGCTGGAGTTACTTTAGGCTTTTGGCTCATAGCTTGTTTAACAAAAGAGAACACAGGACATCCCCTGTAGTTAGCAGTGTGATTACCTCCACAATTACTGCACTTTTTTTCCTTCTGGTCCTTCGACTTATTGCAAATAGCAGTATTGTGTAATTCACCGCACACAACACAAACACTAGGTAATTTACAGTAAGTTTTCGTATGGCCATATTCTTGGCAATTATGGCACTGAACGGGTCCTGAACGCTTGTGTGGTTCTTCAACTGTGATTTTCCGGTATAATAGATATTTTAAATTGTAAATGGGATGGGTTTCATTTTTCTTCAGTATTACATCATTTGGCTCCAGTTCAATGCGAAATAGGGGTTGGGGGATCTTCTCCCTGTTTATTATGTTAGAGACATTCTTTACCTTAAATCCCTGGAGGGTGAGAGCATCTTTTATTTCAGCAGGGACAACGTAAGAATCTATGCCCTTCAATACGACCTGTAGGCCCTTGGCGCTCTTAAGCTGGAATGTGTAAAAACTTGTTTTATTTTTTTCTAATTCATTAACCATTTTCCGGAAATCTTTTTCATTATATATTTGAACTTTTGTTTCGTCAATGTTACCACGTTTTATTGGAACAATGTGAAACGCCTTTTCACCAATGACCGAGATTAGTTTTTTGATAAGTGTGTTAGAATTTTTTTGCCTCAAATAGATGGGTGGTGGTTTGGAGGTTTTTTTCGAGGATGCTTCGGGTTTTTCGTTGTCATTCTGCAATATTTTAAAGCGATTTTGACGGTTAACTGGGGCGGCGTCGTTATCCCTGGATATCTTGGGAACCGATGAGATTTTAGACGAATTTGGGCTACGCCCGCGCTTTACTACTGTAATATATCTGTCCATTCCGACAGGCACGTTAGGTTTCTGTATACTCTTGTCTATTGTGATAACTTGGTTAAGTGAAGAACACGAGCCCGGAGCGGATAATGGCGCTGATTTAAATAAAGAAGTACTAGGCAGCGGTAATGTTAGAGAATCACTACTTGGCATCGGAGTAAGCGAATTTGATCGCTCACGTAAAATTGGCTTTGCCGTTAGAAAAAGACTATCATCAATTTTTTTATTTTTATTGTTTGCATTAAGAGCTTCAGAACTCACAGTAAAATAGGCATTTCTGCCGTTAGAACTCACTTCACAATTGTTTGTTTTTGAGGTACTCATGCAGAGTATTCCTCAATCACTTTGTTTACGGTTGTTTTTTTTTTCTTTTTGTTTTTATTGGTTCAGATTATATGAAAAATGTTATTAGTGCAAATAAAGCAAATTTCACAAAAACCCGTACTTATTACGAATCGTACTTATTACGAATATTTTTTTTGTTTGTATTTTTTTTGTTTACTATGTAAAAAAACTCCGCTAACACGTCTGTTCACTACGAAGGTTCAACAAGACTCGACGCCATAAGATCAATTGAAAATTTCTATCGGCCTCGTCAACCAATACTTGACGGTACATTTTTTCAATGTCAGCCGTAACTGCGTAACTATGTGTTCAAAAACGAATCAATGTAGAATACAACTCCTCCTGTATGGTAGGGCCAATCATTAACAAATCATTTAATGAGAGTTGTGAAGATGTTTTGCATAAAGCATCAAAGACCACTCGAAGCTTTGTCGAAATGCTTTGTGGTCGAAGTACACACTGGTGTGGTATGAAATAATGCGGAACTTCAGGAATTTTGTTATCTACAAGCGACATGTGGCCCAAGATAATTATTCTTTCATGAAGCTATTATACATATTTTTAGTGGTAGCATCGTTTGAAAGTTTTCGTTCAAGGGAAAGAAAGCGTCGTTTTGCAGTTTCATAAGATAGACCCAGCTTGCTTGCTTCTGCTTTGAATGGAAGAGTTACTTTGAATCTTCCACAAGGTAATCGTTGAACAGATTTCACAAAATTCTCTTCGCATTGTTGTTCTTCGAGGGAAAATAATTTTTCCTCTTTTGGTGTTTGTTCTAATTCCCAAAATCTCTGTATTAGGGAATCAATGGATGACTCGTTTCCGTTGTATTGTACTGAGTGACACGACGTATCTAGACTGTTGCTTTGTTGGCAATATTTACCAGATACTATCCAGCCAAGTAAAGTTTTCTGAAGAATAGGCAGACTCGGACTTTTTTTAATTTGGCCAATACATAAAAGTTCAAAGAAAATCTCTGCACCAATCAGCATATCAATTTTTTGAGTCTTATCAAAGTGCGGATCAGCGAGTTTTAGATTCTCAGGAACATTCCAGTCTATTGTGGAAACAACATGATCTGGTTGGTATGTAGAAATTGATTTGAGTACCCAGAACTCTGAAGAGAATTCGTAATCATTTACCCTAGACTTAACTGTGGCTTGTATTTTATATTTTGCTGAAGAATTTGATTTGCCAATACCTATTAGATGAAGCCTTTGCTCTTCAATCTTAAATTTTAGCTGTTGCGACAGTTCTTCGGTAATGAAATTGACTTGCGAGCCAGAATCTAATAAAGCTCTAGCGAGCACATATTGTCCAAATTTGTTTTTAATTTTTACTACCGAGGTAGCTCGCAAAACATTATTTTCTCTTGAAGATGAATGATTAACAAATGTTTTTGAAGTTGATGGTAGACTTGCATCTGATGCAGAATTAGAACTTGGATTTGAATTCGTGCCGTGAACATCAGTAGAGGTATACTGATGCAAAAGTTTGTGATGCGATCGGCTACATACTCGGCATTTTGAAAACTTGCATTTCGAAACAGTATGTCCTTTTCTGAGGCAGTTAATACATGCCGGTACGTTCTTGATGAAATCAAATCTTTGTTTAAAGGCAATTGAAGCAAAGTTGGAGCAGTTAGATACATAATGTTGATCGGATCTGCAGAACAAACACTTTGAAGCAAGATGCTGCAGTTTAGATTGGCACGAAAGTGATTTTGCTTTTTTCAACTTAATTTCATTTGCTTTGCTGGTGGATGGCCTTGGCCTTGAACTTGAAGTCTCATCGGCTGAGATATGTTGATATCGCTTATTCAGAACTGCCTCGCAGTCACTCCATAATGGCAACTTTTCAAAATCTAATTGCTCCTCCCATTTGCTCTTTGTGACTGGATCTACCTTTTGCATCACTAGGTGAATTATATTTGCATTAGTTGTACTTTTATCATCGCCTATTGACAAAAGCGAATCATATATTGCGGAGACGGTGTCTATCATGCACCTCAATGCTAATGCAGACGGCCTGGGCATTTCTGGAAAGTCAAATAATTTTGACACGTTGTCAAAGAATATTAGGCATGAGTAACCTTTTTTAAACTTGCTAGAGCCTTGGGATAATTCTGATCTGTTATCTGATACGTCTTTAGGGTACCAAGGGCTTCATCTGAGAGGCATGAAAGCAGATGATTGAATTTCTCAATATCTGAAAGTGTTGGGTCATTATCTATAAGATATTCAAACAAACCCATAAAATTCTTATATTCTGAATATTTACCGCTAAATTTGGGCAATTTCATATTTGGCAGTTTGTTGTGATGACCTTGAAAGCCCGAAGTTGTTTCGTTCAAATTTTGTCTATTAGAGGGCAACATATCAATTAGTAAGCATTTTGTTGTTACACATAAATCTTCTAACTCACCCCTTTTTTTGTTTGAGGGGTCAAGGGTATCAATTTCTAATTGATTGCCTGACTAATATATTGGTCAAGAATTTCTAAGCGACATTTTATTTCGTTAGGCTTCGACGAAATATTTTTTTCTTTTATGCTGCGCCGAATCCTAGCTATATGACCTAAGATTGTGTTCTTTTGCTGATATAGCATTTCAACTGAGTGTTGTCGGCTTAGTGTACCCTTTTTTCCACCAACCATTCTTTTTATCAAATGCTCGAGCACTTACTTTGAGATAATTTCTGTTTGCGAATAAATTGAACGTTGCTAATTATGCTACAACGTATTATGAACTAACAGTGTGCTGACAATTACCAAATGATCCTCGTATATGGGAATCGATTTGATTAATTTCTACTATATGTTATTTTCTCCCACGATAAAATCTTATAATAAATGAACTCACAGACATATATTATTAAAATAAATGTTTATTTTATTTATTAGATACTGAATAATATTTTACCTTTATCATTCAGAGTTCTTCCAATCAATAGTATTTTGATTTGGAAATCTAGCACTTGTCGCAAATGTGGTACACGGACGGCTCAAAAACGCTCCAAGGAGTTGGGGCGGGAATAGTGGGGCCTAGAGCACACAGGTCTATAACATTGAGCAAGGATACGACAATTTTCCAAGCGGAACTTTACGCGATACTGGAAACTGTGGAGATCCTATCCGAGAGAGGACACAGGGGAATACGGGTTAAGATATTCTCGGACAGCCAATCGGTTCTTAAGGCCCTGAGAGGCTGTACGTACATGTCCAGATTATTACTGGAATGTCAAAACAGGCTCAATGACCTGGCGACTCATAATCAGATTACTCTGATATGGGTACCAGGGCATCAGGGGCATGCCGGGAATGAGATGGCGGACATCTGTGCGAGAAGAGGGGCTGAGGGGAACTTCATTGGACCCACCCCTTCTTTTGGTTTCAACAAAAGTCTCCTTAAAGGGGAGATTTCGAAATGGACATCGTCCAGGATTGCACAACATTGGAATGACATCAATGGATTATGTCACTCCAAGAAATTCCTACGCTTTGACGCTGGGAGGGCGGATCTGGCTCTAAGACTGGACAGAAAAAGCCTACGGACGCTGGTAGGGGCGCTCACAGGCCATTACACCTGCAAAGCCCACCTATACAGAATGGGCTTATCTGACACGGACATCTGCAGATTTTGCGGTGAAGATGAGGAGTCGATGGAACACTTGATAACAAATTGTGGGGCATTGTGCCACAGGAGACACAGGACTCTACATGCATATACGCTGAGTGAAGAGGATCTGCTAATGCTCCCACTGAAGGAGCTGATCCTATTTGCGAACGTATTAAACTGTTAAGGACAGGGGAAGCACAATAGATCAGCAATGGTCGCAGTGCAAAAGGCTATCCTGGGCCAAACCCCATTTCATTACTTACTTACTTAGCACTTGTGTCTGTCCGCTCTTTTTGGCGCAATTTTCCCAATCCTGTTCTTATTATTATTTCCAATCCTGTTTGCTTCTCAACTAATTTATTGAAATTTGCCTCTTTTTTAAATTTATTTATTTATTTAGTTTTTGTTTTGTTAAACTAATTTTGTCTGTATTTCAACCAATACGTCTTTTGTACGGGTTGTTGTTCAACGTAGTTGACGATTGTGGGCCGACTTTACACAATTTCTGCCTGAGACACAACCAAAAAAAATTTATTATGTATTATTGTGAATCCAAGAATAAGTATATAATTTCTTTTTCTTTCCTTGCAATGAAGGACGTGACTACTGTTTTGAGTATTTAATTAGGTAAAAAATTGCTAATGCGTCAGAAATTTACAATTGGTGCTTAAAATAGTGAAATAGTTTCTGATAATAATATGCTTCGATTTGGACCCCACTAATAATCAAGAACGACCAAAGAAAGAAAAAATATACAAAAAAATCCAACGATGTATTGGATCAAGTGCGAATAGAGAGAAATATGGCAGAGGTATGGATATAATAAATTATTAAAATTAAATTTACGATTTTATGTTTTCTTATAGTGGTAGCGGAAACTCTTAATAAAAAGTAATTGTCACGGCGAAAATATGGCGAACTAGGATAAGGAGCTTGGAACGATCTGGAATTTTAGCATGTATGCTTGTACATTCTTTTGTACTTTTCTTATTTTTGTTTTCAATGTATGTAAGTTGTTGAACCTTCGTAGTGAACAGACGTGTTAGCGGAGTTTTTTTACATAGTAAACAAAAAAAATACAAACAAAAAAAATATTCGTAATAAGTACGATTCGTAATAAGTACGGGTTTTTGTGAAATTTGCTTTATTTGCACTAATAACATTTTTCATATAATCTGAACCAACAAAAACAAAAAGAAAAAAAAAACAACCGTAAACAAAGTGATTGAGGAATACTCTGCATGAGTACCTCAAAAACAAACAATTGTGAAGTGAGTTCTAACGGCAGAAATGCCTATTTTACTGTGAGTTCTGAAGCTCTTAATGCAAACAATAAAAATAAAAAAATTGATGATAGTCTTTTTCTAACGGCAAAGCCAATTTTACGTGAGCGATCAAATTCGCTTACTCCGATGCCAAGTAGTGATTCTCTAACATTACCGCTGCCTAGTACTTCTTTATTTAAATCAGCGCCATTATCCGCTCCGGGCTCGTGTTCTTCACTTAACCAAGTTATCACAATAGACAAGAGTATACAGAAACCTAACGTGCCTGTCGGAATGGACAGATATATTACAGTAGTAAAGCGCGGGCGTAGCCCAAATTCGTCTAAAATCTCATCGGTTCCCAAGATATCCAGGGATAACGACGCCGCCCCAGTTAACCGTCAAAATCGCTTTAAAATATTGCAGAATGACAACGAAAAACCCGAAGCATCCTCGAAAAAAACCTCCAAACCACCACCCATCTATTTGAGGCAAAAAAATTCTAACACACTTATCAAAAAACTAATCTCGGTCATTGGTGAAAAGGCGTTTCACATTGTTCCAATAAAACGTGGTAACATTGACGAAACAAAAGTTCAAATATATAATGAAAAAGATTTCCGGAAAATGGTTAATGAATTAGAAAAAAATAAAACAAGTTTTTACACATTCCAGCTTAAGAGCGCCAAGGGCCTACAGGTCGTATTGAAGGGCATAGATTCTTACGTTGTCCCTGCTGAAATAAAAGATGCTCTCACCCTCCAGGGATTTAAGGTAAAGAATGTCTCTAACATAATAAACAGGGAGAAGATCCCCCAACCCCTATTTCGCGTTGAACTGGAGCCAAATGATGTAATACTGAAGAAAAATGAGACCCATCCCATTTACAATTTAAAATATCTATTATACCGGAAAATCACAGTTGAAGAACCACACAAGCGTTCAGGACCCGTTCAGTGCCATAATTGCCAAGAATATGGCCATACGAAAACTTACTGTAAATTACCTAGTGTTTGTGTTGTGTGCGGTGAATTACACAATACTGCTATTTGCAATAAGTCGAAGGACCAGAAGGAAAAAAAGTGCAGTAATTGTGGAGGTAATCACACTGCTAACTACAGGGGATGTCCTGTGTTCTCTTTTGTTAAACAAGCTATGAGCCAAAAGCCTAAAGTAACTCCAGCGCAAACAGGAAATACGTACTCCGCTACTTATCCTCCTATGGCCCAACCAATTTCTACACAAGTATCGTATGCTGACGCTGTGAAGATCAATTCAGTTCTAGTGCAAAAAGTGTCACCACCAACTAGTACAACAAATGCAAATGCAAGCTTTAATTTCAATCGCCTTGAAGCTACTATTGACAATTTGGTGCAAACAATAAACAACTTTACAACAAATATGACTAGCATGATGCAAGAAATGCTGCGAATGCAGAACACACTACTTCTAGCATTAGTTAACAAGCCATGAACACGTTAAAAGTATGTTTCTGGAACGCAAACGGCATTCGCCAACATAAAAATGAACTTGAGCACTTCCTCACGGCAAAAAATATTGACATAATGTTGGTATCTGAAACTCATTTGACTTCGAGAAGCCTTTTTAAAATGAGTGGCTACACCTTATATGATACAAAGGACCCGAGAGGAAGAGCATGCGGAGGATCGGCAATTCTAATAAAGTCAAGACTCAAACACTACATTCTTGAGAACATTTGTGAGGACCATCTGCAGGCAACAAATATTTGCATTGAAAATTTTTGTACAAATTTCGTGATATCATCCATTTACTCCCCTCCCAGATTTTCAATCACTGAGGATCAATACGAGGATTTTTATAAAACTCTTGGCCCTTGTTTCATAGCAGCTGGCGACTACAATGCAAAGCATACGTTCTGGGGGTCGCGTCTTATTACACCTAGAGGTCGAGCATTGTTCAACACAATTTCAAAAATGGGTTTGGATGTCATTTCTAGCGGGGAGCCCACTTACTGGCCTACTGACATACAAAAAATTCCGGATGTTATAGATTTTGGGGTCATGAAAAATATCCCTAGGGATTTAATTCATGTTGAAGCTTCACATGATCTCTCCTCCGATCACTCTCCCACGATCGTTACAATTTGCAGCCCAATAAGAAGTGACTTACCTCACCCATATGTGAAGATGATAAATCGTGTTAACTGGCTGGGGTTCAAAAAATATCTCAGTAGTCATTGTACGGAAAACATCAGGCTTAGAACTTCCGATGATATTGAATTCAACATTGCCAATCTTACTGAAAATATTAAACAGGCTGCTAAACATGCCACTACCTCCTCTCCGCAGACTGGGTTTAATAGAATTTATTCTGCGGATATTGAACGTCTCGTATGTGAAAAAAGAAGAGCTAGAAGGGAATGGCAACAGCACAGATCGCCCCAACATAAAATCAGACTTAGAGAATGCACTAAACGACTCCATGAGTTGCTTGCATCTGAAAAATCTGCTTCTCTTAAGAACTATCTGGAAGGTCTCGATGTCAGAGCAGCATCTAATTACTCCTTGTGGCGCGCAGCTAGAAAACTTAAAACACCCGTTGAGTTTAAACCACCCCTGCGCACTTCGACCGGAGGTTGGGCAAGAACCAATACTGAAAAAGGTAACATATTTGCTGAGCATTTAAAACACGTATTTACCCCAAACTCATGTACTGGTGCTGTTGATTTGCCGAGTGTAGTTGCTCTACCCCCTCGACCCATGAAGTTTAAGATGCGTGATGTACAAAAACTAATTGCTGAAACCAACCAGAAGAAAGCTCCAGGTATTGATGGCGTTAGTAACAAGATGCTGATGCAGTTGCCTCGTGTTGCTATTAGAATCCTGTTGTTTATTTTTAATGGTATTTTACGACTGGAGTATTATCCACACAGCTGGAAACTTGCCATGATCAAAATGATTCCAAAGGCGGGCAAAGATCTTACCAAGGCTGAGTCATATAGGCCAATAAGCTTATTGTCAACAATTTCAAAGCTTTTTGAAAAGCTGCTCATGACAAAATTGTCCCCAATTCTAACTAATAATGGGTGTATACCGGACCATCAATTTGGTTTTAGAAGTCAGCATAGCACCATTGAACAAACTCATAGATTGGTTCATTTCATAAGAAGAGCATTTGAAGAAAAAAAGTATTGTTCTTCCCTCTTTATTGATGTCTCTCAGGCATTTGATAAAGTGTGGCATGAAGGCCTAATTGTAAAATTGAAGACATATCTGCCAATAAACATTGTAAATCTATTGGAAAGTTATATTCTTGCCCGGAAATTCACTGTTGTGGAAGAAGACTTCATGAGTGAGCCCGAAACTATCTCATCCGGTGTGCCACAGGGGAGTATACTGGGTCCAGTTTTGTATTTGATCTATGTATGCATGAAAACCCTCACGAGGCATCCCGTTATCTTCAGGAACATATTAAGCTGTTGGAACTGTGGTTGAACTTATGGAGAATAAAAGTAAATGAACAAAAGTGTGTTCATGTCACATTTACTCTACGAAGAGACACTTGTTCCCCCATTCGAATCAACAACCAAGTTGTGCCTCAACATTCACAGGTGAAATACCTTGGTATACACCTTGACCGACGGCTTACATGGAAACACCACATCGACTCTAAGCTGACACAAATGAAGCTTAAATTGACTCAGATACATTGGCTGATTGGTAGAAATTCTACCCTCAGTCTAGATTGTAAACTTTTAATATACAAGTCGCTTTTGAAACCCATATGGTGTTACGGAATTCAGTTATGGGGCACTGCTTCAGCTTCCAATGTAGAGAGAATACAACGTATGCAAAACAAAATTTTAAGGTTAATAACATCGGCTCCTTGGTACATGAAAAATTCTATTTTACATCGTGATTTAAATATGCCACTTGTGACCGCTGAAATTGCAAAATATGCAGGCAAATATTTAACAAAACTCGAGTCCCATCCGAATCCGCTTGCCCGAAATATCTTGAACTTTCCTGGACACATCCGCTTAAAAAAGAGGGATACTACGGCCTTAACACGCAACGCAGATGATACTTTTTGAAAATAATTTTGTGCTTAACACGACATTTATGTATTTTTAATTATTATCACTAAGTTTATGTCCGACACTGGTTGGGCCTAATTATTCTATCTATATTTAAGATTTGAACACTTTTTGTTAGTTCAGTTCTGAAGATACAAAAATAAAATTAGTGGGGAAAAAAAAAATGTGTGTATACATACATATGTACATGAATAAATATTTATTGTATGGTTTTTTACTTCCATCAAACAATATGACCCGGAATTAAATAAGTGTTTCACTATTATGGCCTTTTTTATAATTGATTTGTCATGTAAAATTTAAATACAAATAAGGGCGAATAAGCGTGTGGATAAAAACCTTTGAAACTTAAGAAATTCTACAGAATCTCACACAATTTTTATTCGCACTTAAATACCTGGTTCCTGGTTTCAGGATGTAAGTCACTTTCCTTCTTCCTTATGGCACACTGACACATTGGCATTGTAGAGTGTTCAAACTTTCACATTGAATGCACATGCACATTTATACATGTGTATGTGCATAAGTTTGCATGAAATTGTGAGCAGAATTCGATCGTTGAGTTAATATCCAAAGTGAGCATAATTTCATTTGCTGTCTGAGTTCATTGCTTTCTGTATGTAGGAATGACAGACTGCAAATATGAATGCAATGAACTTCAACAGAATTTGATCGCTTCAGTCAAAATCCAAAATCAGCATAATTTTATTTACTACCTGAGTTCATTGCTTTTCTTTATATAATGTGAATGCAATGAAATTCAGCAAAATAACTAAATGTAAAAAAAACATATTATACCATAAATCGCAAATAAGCCTTAATTAAGTATTTAAGGCAATGAATTTTTAATAAACATTGAGAGAAGTAATCAAGCAATTAAATCGACTATTTCTTTCCATTTTCTCCGCATCAACCGGATTTCAAGTGCTCGAGTTGAATTAAATGTTTTCTTGGTGATTCACTTTGAAACAATCCAAACGACCAAGGCAAATCGGCTCTTGGTAATTCATTTCATCTGATTGGCAAACTAGCCAAATCAAAAAACATTGGTGACCCCAGACATCCCGTAACTTGGCACAGGATCGGTACAACGCTTAAGTCAACAAGGCGACTGACATGGTCCAAGAAGAATCAAATTCATTTTTCGCATTGGCGGACGCTCAACGTAACACAAGTGAAATTATTGAAACCATCATAAGAAACTTTAAAAAGGATCCAGCTATTAGAAAGACGCTAAACTACTATGAAGAGCGTTTAAGAAGACTGGACGCGGCGTGGGGCGAATTCGAGACTACCGATGCCAAAATACGTTGTCTTGAAAAGACGCCTTCAGATCACAGTTATTTTACCAACAAGTATTATGACAAGATCTCGGAACTCGCTTTTAAATATAAAGCAACATTCGAGTCGTTAATGTTGAAAGCATCTAATACTTCCCAAGAAGAAGTCAATCAACATGCGGTTCCTAAGTTACTGGTACAACAACGCAATCGTCTACATATGCAACAAGCTCCTTAACTAGAAACAAAAGGTAATGATAGCGTCTTTAAAGAGGATACTCAGCATAAATCCAACAACTGAGAATATGGAGCTGAAAGAAAAACTGTGGGAACAGATACAAGATCTGCATTTCACAATATGGGAGTCCTGTCAAGATCCTCTGCAAGAAGGATACGACATGGAGTCATACGAAAATCTTGAAAGGCTGACCATGAACAATTTCGCATTGACGTCATTAGCTGGAGCGCCACAAAGCTTTGCATATGGTCAGAATAATGTCCTACCACTGCCAAAGATTATAATACCGAAGTTCAACGGCGAGTACTTAAAATGGCAAACGTTTTTTGATCTATTTTCAGAATTAATAGACAAACAATAGCTTTCGCTAGTACAAAGAATGTGGTATTTGAAGTCCAATCTGGGAGGAGAAGCTGAAAAATTGATCAGCCAGCTCTCAGCTACTGCTGAAAACTACACAACAGCCTGGGCGCTTTTACAAGAGCGATACAACAATCGGCGAGTTCTTGTCGCATCGATAATACAGCAGCTACTCGATCAACTGTCTGGCGGATCATCAGCGGCAGCCATCAAAAACCTGCATGACACCACTCAGGAATGCTTACACGCATTTACTTACCAAAAAGTTGGATCGTAGTACCCAGGCCGATCACAAATCCAAAGGAGCTTCAGCAGGTAAAATAATTTTTGGGCTTTCTTGAAACACGCTTTCAGTCCATGGAAGCGATGGGACAAAAGGAAAAACCACCTTCAAAGATGTGTGCATCTGCTGCTTCATCAAAATAATCCGAAAAGGCATGCAGTCTGTGCAAAAATGGCTCGCATCATCTCTACCGATGTCCACATTTCCAACAACTAACACCACCACAACGCCTGAATTATGTACAGAAACAGAAATTATGCGCGAACTGCTTAAAATCAGGTCATGCAGCCAAATACTGTACCTTAAGGTCATGCGCCAAATGCAACAAAAAACACAATTCACTACTGCATTTGGAAAAAAGGGATCATCCACCAAAGGAAGGACCAACCAGTGAAACAGTCAATAAAAACAGCTCCCACCTGACATCATCAGCGACAATCACTCTTCCTGCAAATGATAAATCACAAGTCACTTCGCTAACTACAGCCAAAACCCAGTTCGCGGACTCATATATTTTACTCAGCACAGCAGTAGCGAAGGTAAAAACTGATACAACAGAAGTCGAATGCCGCGCCCTCCTTGACTCCGGATCCCAAGCAAATTTCATCACTGAACGTTTAATAAAACGACTGGGTATTTCAATGCAGCCTTCATCGTTAAATATCAATGGTATTGGAGCTACTAACACAAAAATACACCACAGAGTATATGTAGCCTTGACCTCTCGTATTAACAATTTCTCAACACGGTTTGAGGCATATGTTCTTCCTCGCATTATTTTAACATAACCGTCACGATTTATCAACACTGAAGGGTGGTCGCTGCCAAAGAACCTAACATTGGCCGATCCAGGCTTCAACCGCCCCGAAAAAATCGACATACTATTGGGTGCAGAGCACTATCATCAACTGCTGACAATCGGACAAATAAAATCATCCGATCAACTGCCGATCTTACAAAACACGGTATTCGGCTGGATAGTGTCAGGAAAAATAAATGGAGATTGTCCAACGGATATTTCATGTGGAATCTGTACTACAGATGAAGCCCTCGAAACGTCTATCGCCCGACTGTGGGAATTGGAAGAAATTAAATCAAACGACAAACCGCTCTCGATAGCAGATAAACAATGCGAAGAACACTTTGCACAATATACGACCAAGAACGATCAAAACCGATTTATAGTGAAGATACCCTTTCATCAAAGTCCTGCTGCTCTTGGAGACTCACATGGAATTGCACTTAACAGATTTCCCGCCCTCGAACGCCGGCTACAGAAAAATACCGAATTGAAGGCACAATACACAAAATTCATGAAAGAATATGAATCGATGGGACACATGACGAAAATATCAGCAAATGAAATCCTCACACCAAACTATTTCATACCACACCATTGCATACTGAGGCCTGAAAGTTCAACCACTAAGCTTCGTGTAGTCTTTGATGCGTCTTGCAAAACATCATCAGGGCAGTCATTGAATGACCTAATGTACACAGGACCCTCAGTGCTTTTCACTGCTGATGTCGAAAAAATGTATAGGCAAGTCCTAATTTCTCCTGAAGATCGTCACTTTCAGCTCATTATTTGGAGAAAGGACACCACAAAACCTATAATCTACTATCAACTCAACACAGTTACATATGATACTCGTGCTGCTCCGTATTTAGCAACTAAATGTCTGCAACAACTCGCTAAAGAAAACACTGTTCGTTACCCTCTTGCCTCGAAATTTCTGCAAGAGAATTTTTACGTTGATGATGGGCTTGGTGGAGCAGATAGTTTGGTGACTGCAATAGATTTGCAAAATCAACTAACACAAATTATGAAAGAAAGTGGTTTTAATCTTCGCAAGTGGTCTGCAAATCATCCACAGTTACTCCAAAACATACCACAAGGTGATCTGGAAGTAAATTTGGACTTTGAAAGCATAAAGGCTGACTCTATAAAAACATTAGGACTCATATGGCGTCACGTCAGCTCAAAATGCAATCCAGCCGATATTTTATCTCGAGAAATATCGCCAAGGGCCCTGAAGGAATGCACACTGTGGTTTAATGGACCCTTATTTCTGCGTGGAGCAGAAGCAGCATGGCCATTGAAATTTAATCCAAGCCTGAGCATTCCGACCACTTTGGAAAGAAAAAGAAAATCAGTAGAATCATGTGTGGCAGTAATAGACGGACATGATTTCGTCTACAAGATCAACCACAAAAATTCGTTCTTCCGATTACAGCGAATAATTGGGTACGTCATGCGTTTTATTACTCACACCAGATGCCGAAAGGACAATCGACAGTCTAACAGAACATTAACAACAACTGAGCTGGATCAAGCCCTAATTCCGATCATTAAGCAAATGCAAGCAGCAGATTTCAAGGATGAAATTCTACACTTAAAAAAATACAACGAAGTTCAAAAAACAAGCAGCTTGTGCAACCTATCTCTTTTCCTAGATCGAAATGATTTAATTCGTGTTGGAGGCAGGCTTGAGGCATCCTCATTGGCATATGACTCGAAGCATCAACTTGTCATTCCATATAATGATCCCATTTCAAAATTAATCTCCGAAATGGTTCATAAAGGAGCGCAAACGCTCCTAGGCATCATCCGACAACGCTACTGGCCAGTAAAAGGAAAAATTATGGCTCGTGCTACAGTTCATCACTGTAAAATATGTAGCAGGGCTAAACCAAAAATGTTTGAACATATAATGGGAGATCTGCCTGCAACACGAGTATTACCAGCTCGGCCATTCGTAAATGTTGGAGTCGACTACTGTGGTCCACTTGAAGTTCACTACAAACTGAGAGGGAAAAAGCCACACAAGGCTTATATTGCAGTATTTTGTTGTTTCGCAACAAAGGCTGTACATCTGGAGCTAGTAAGCGATCTCACAAAGGCATTCATAGGTGCTCTCAAGAGATTTATCAGCCGCCGTGGACACTGCCAAAATTTGTATTGCGATAACGCAACGAATTTCGTTGGAGCGAAAAATAAACTACCCGAACTGGCATCCATAATCTACGCATCAGAAGCACAAGAAGCAGTTACAAGCGCCTGTGGCAAAAGGGGCATACAATTTAATTTTATACCGCCAAGATCACCACACTTTGGCAGACTATGGGAGGCGGCGGTAAAATCTGCCAAACATCTCTTAGTCAGAAGTATAGGTAACGCGTCGTTGACTTATGAAGAACTCGAAACCTTAGTCATCGAAGTCGAAGCTATTCTTAACTCCAGACCAATTTCACCGCTATCAAACGACCCAAACGACATCGGTGCCTTGACTCCAGGGCATTTCCTTATTGGAGAGCCTCTCACTGCCCAAATCGATGCGCAAGCCAAGTCAAACAACGTCAAGCTGGCGACAAGACGGAATTTGGTATCTCGTCTCAAACACGAATTCTGGAATAGATGGTCGCGAGATTACCTGAATGAATTACAATATCGTAACAAATGGCAAAAGCAATCAGAAACTCTTAAGCCTGCAGCCATCGTCATACTCAAAGAAAATAATACCGCGGTTATGAAATGGCCTTTGGGACGTGTAATTAAAACCTACAAGGGAAGCGACGATATCGTCAGAGTTGCAGATGTCAAAACAGCTTCGGTGTATTTAAACGCGCGATTCGTTATCTGGCACCACTTCCTACGTCTGACGATGAAAGCAACCAGTGCCAGGATCAACCAATTCAACAATTGGCGATGACGTCAAATGATGACCATGCAAAAGAGAGTCAGAGACAGCAACCTTCATTGTCAACCGATGAAATGCCGACTAAGAAAAGAAGAAGGATGTCAGCAGCCAATGCTATGACGACAATATTGGTGGCACTGTTTGCTCTTCCCCTTATTTTAGCGAACAGAATTGAGCATAACGAATTTGACTCCAATATTGGCTTACATTTTGAAGGAATCGGCAGCACACGAATCTCCAGATAGGAATGGAATATCATAGCCTACTATGAATTACAATCATATTGGACAGAGATGGCTGCCCTCACAAATGGAACATCAACACTGCAACATTTATGCAGCATTATAAAGCAAAAGTCAAACTGCCTGAATGTGCTACGCACTATTGAATTCGGCTTACTAGATCTGAAGGACGAAAATATTCTGTTAAAAGAAAAGAGAGTTAAGCGTGGTGCGATCAATATCATCGGAAACGTTGCCAATTCACTATTTGGAGTTCTCGACTCAACCTATGCAAAACAAATGTCCAATAGCATCGATTACATTAAGGCAGATGAAACCAACCTAAGGGAGCTTTTAAAAAATCAAACATCCTTTATTGACGCAACACTCAATATATTCAAATAAGACGAGCTTAAAATAAAGGAAAAGTTTGACAACCTGGACATGCAACTAAACGAAATCATATCAAGGATACACGAGGAAGAAGAAGAAAACTATCAAACTAAGCTATTTAATATCTTTATATCACTATCGGTTCAGCTTTCTGTGATATCTTCCAGACTACATCGAATACAATCAGCAATAGTTTTATGACTGTCCGACTCGCATCATGGAAAAATCAGTCCAATATTGTTATCACCCTTACAACTCCAATCTGAACTAATACAAGTGAGAAATCACCTCCCTGCATCTCTACAGTTACCAGTAAACCAAGATAACCTCATGCAACTTTATAGCCTCATGAGTGTGAAGGGTGGAGTAACAGAAAATCATGTCATCTTTCACATAGCTATTCCATTATGTAATCCAGAAATTTTCTACCTCTATAGACCACATCCTATTCCAGTCCTGATAAACAACACACTGATTGCAATAAAACAGTGCAGTGACCTGTTAGCAATCAATAACCACAGGGATCACTATTTCATGTTAACTAAAAAACAGTGGAGGTCATGTACAACGATAAGGGAAGACGAGTTTCTGTGCCCGAACATACAATCTACATTTGATGCAGACGCTGACAACTGTTGGTGCGAAATCTCACTTTTCAACAACAATTCACGCACTAGCTGTAATTTTGTATCCCTTACAAACAACCCATCGTTCACACAAATGGAGCACAATAATCAATGGATGTACACATTGAAGCATCCTATTCGAATGACAGCAGTATGTGGACAAGACCATTCACAACTCACGCTAAAAGGGTCTGGGCTCATCAAAATAGGTCCAGATTGCACACTTAAGCACAAGACAATTACAATTCAAGGTCATAAAACATACTCATCATCACTGAAGTCATCGTATACAATTAGTGCTAACATAAGCGACATTGCACATCCAAAACAAATGCGCACGCTGTTTCAAGACTTCCACATAAACCACTACTCCGATCATCTCCAAAACATTTCTGATGTTCAAAATAAGTTACATCAACAGGTGCTAACGGAGCTACCATCGCAAATCCAACACATGAGATATCATCACGCAACTGTGGCATACTCTGCGCTTCTTTTAACAATTGTAATCATCATAATAATTATCTACAGAAAAATACAGTATCGAAAGGTGCAACCAAGTCAACAACCTTGTCCAGCTGTCCGTTAACACGTCACACCGTCCGAGTTTATTACTACGGTTACGTAAGGAAGATTCCGAAGCAATCTGAAAGAATGCACAATTTATCAATCATTATTCAATGCATTTTTATGTACTCGCAATTTGTATTGTCTTCTATTTTTAATTTTTTTTTTGTTTCTAAATGTTAAGCGAACGTGTTTCATTAGCAAGTAAAGTCATTCTGTTTGGAGCTTACGGATAACACTGAAGAGACTCGGTTCTGTCAAATCAGCAATTTCCTCTTAGTTGATCATAGCTCAACGGCCGGGTGTATGTTCAAACTTTCACATTGAATGCACATGCACATTTATACATGTGTATGTGCATAAGTTTACATGAAATTGTGAGCAGAATCCGATCGTTGAGTTAATATCCAAAGTCAGCATAATTTCATTTGCTGTCTGAGTTCATTGCTTTCTGTATGTAAGAATGACAGACTGCAAATGTGAATGCAATGAACTTCAACAGAATTTGATCGCTTCAGTCAAAATCCAAAATCAGCATAATTTTATTTACTACCTGAGTTCATTGCTTTTCTTTATATAATGTGAATGCAATGAACTTCAGCAAAATAACTAAATGTAAAAAAATGTATTATACCATAAATCGCAAATAAGCATTAATTTAGTATTTAAGCCAATGAATTTTTAATAAACATTGAGAGAAGTAATCAAGCAATTAAATCGACTATTTCTTTCCATTTTCTCCGCATCAACCGGGTTTCAAGTGCTCGAGTTGAATTAACTGTTTTCTTGGTGATTCACCTTGAAACAATCCAAATGACCAAGGCAAATCGGCTCTTGGTAATTCATTTCATCTGATTGGCAAACTAGCCAAATCAAAGAACGTAGAGTATGTGCGATGCTGCCGTACGAGCTTGGTGAACGATTCCAACGGTTAGAATAGCTGCTTGACCAATATCGAAATTATTTGTTGATTACACCTGTTGTGCGTGATCCTTATTAGTTTTAAGGAAGATATTCTTCAGTAACTTAGAAGAAAATGTCGAACGAAAATTCGAAAAAGCCACGATTTTTTAAAGAATTAGTTAGTCCCTGCTCAGGCGCCAATGAATATTCTTAAGCTTTTTTAAGAACTGTAAATTTAATAAGGAATTTACCTAATGGAATTTTGGGCAACTAACTTTCTAAAAATCGCAGATCCAGAGAAAGTAGACTGACTTTTACAGTTGATTTTATGACAATGATACTTTATTCTTCAAAAATGGTTTATAATAGCTGTATCTTTAAAATTTCCCAAGCCATGTTGATGACAGTTATAATTTACAGACTAGTATAACAACATAACGAATTAAACCGTTTTTTAATTTTTAAGCTTAAGGTCTTTTATTTTTTAAAAAATTTAATTAAAAATAACAATCAATATTTCGATACTCATTGAGTATCATCTTCAGGACAATTCTCTTTTTTAAAAAAGGACAATTCTCTTTTTTAAAAAAGAGAATTGTCCTGAAGATGATACTCAATGAGTATCGAAATATTTATTGTTTTTTTTAATTAAATTTTTTAAAAAATAAAAGACCTTAAGCTTAAAAATTAAAAAACGGATTATTATAAAAGAGGTCAAAAAATATAGATACATTATAACGAATTAAACTTAGTATCCCTTACATACACATCTGTTAGAAAAATCTAGAATATATTTTTTACAACCTTTTCTAAAGAAAAATATGTTTGTTCGGGGAATTACCTTTTTACTTTTGAACAGAACGCTTCTCTTGAGTTAACCATAAATTATAAAAGAAATAAAAATTCATTCAGTTTGAACTCGTCTAAGGAACAACTCCGTTTTTTATTTTACCTCTACTAACCAATATTAGAGACCACTATATATGGTGACCCCGACAAACTATTAAAGATGAACGAAACAGAGAACACTCAAGACCGAAGTATACCAACGCAAGCTGCCGGAGGTTCACGAGCACCACCAACACATGAGAAGCTGGCACGTATTTCAGTGAAAATGCCACCATTTTGGCACGCTCGACCAGAACTTTGGTTCGCTCAAATCGAATCGCAATTTGCCACAGCCGGCATAACTGCAGAGCAAACCAAATATCACACCGTAGTAGCGGCGATCGACGGTGCAATTTTGTCACAGGTAAGCGACGTTATATTAAATATGCCACATGAGAATCAATATGCAACCCTAAAAAAATGTATGCTGGAAGAATTCTCTACCTCTGAACAGAAAAGACTAAAGAAGTTATTACAAGATATTGAACTCGGTGATTTATGACCATCTCAACTACTCCGTGAGATGAAAAATCTGGCAGGGAATCAGGTCGACGATAATTTCTTAAAATCTATGTGGATGACGCGCTTGCCAAATCACATGAGAAGTATAATTTCAATAAGTGGCGAAACTTTTGACAACATTGCCACAATGGCCGATAAAATTGCAGAAGTTAACGACAACGTGTCAATACACG
Source organism: Germaria angustata (assembly GCA_963681545.1). Taxonomy (NCBI): domain Eukaryota; kingdom Metazoa; phylum Arthropoda; class Insecta; order Diptera; family Tachinidae; genus Germaria; species Germaria angustata. The sequence goes on from OY812998.1 coordinate 83,863,508, forward strand.
AAATATCAACGCCCAATCCAACAACAAAAAATAACACGTTACAACAACAAACACAACATTTAACAAAGGAAATTGAATGTTTGAAGACAAAATTTACACGCTCACGTAGCCGCAAAAGATCTAGGTCTAATAGCCGCTACCAAAATTCTCGTGCTCGCACTGAAGGAAACGAAATATGCTGGTATCATAGAAAATTCGGCTCAAAAGCTGTAAAATGCCGAGAGCCATTCAGTGAAAAGTTAAACTAAAATGTCTGTCATTAGCGACGGTATATGACAGACAAAACTCACTGCATCGCCGTCTCACAATCTATGATAGAAACTCAAATTTAAATTTTCTTGTAGATACCGGAGCGGAAGTAAGCGTTGTCCCTCCTACCGGCAACAACTGACACATCCAGATAGAAATATTTTTTATTTGCTGCGAACAGGTCGCCCATAAAAACATTTGGTAGAAAAAATCTAACACTCAACATAGGCTTGCGTCGAAACTTTTCATGGGATTTTATAATCGCTCAAGTCACTCAACCTATTTTAGGAGCAGACTTTTTGGCATATCACAATCTGATGGTTAACATGCGACAGCGCAAAGTATTCGATGGGAACACTAATATAGTAAGCAGTTGTAACATCGCAACTATTAAATCACCTATTCTAGGACTCTCCACCATTAATAACAACGACGAATTCCAAGCACTTCTAAGATTGTTCCCCAGAATCACGCAAACACAACAACAAATTACTTCGACTACACATGACGTTGCACACATTATAACAACTGGACAACCGGTTTCGTCAAACCCCGACGTCTCGCACCAAGTATGCTCAAAGCCGCCAAGGCCAAAATCCAAACGTTACTCGATGCCGGGATTTGTCGACCATCGTCAAGCCCTTGAACAAGTCCCCTCCGCATGGTAAAAAAAGAAAAACGGTGAGTGGAGGCCTTGCGGGGACTATAGAAAATTAAACGCCATTACCGAACCAGACCGGTACCCAATCCCACACATCCATGATTTTACGCATTGGCTAGAAAACAGTACAGTTTTTTCAACGATCGATCTGAGGAGGGCATACCATCAAATTCCTGTGGCGCCTTGTGACATACCAAAAACTGCCGTAACAACGCCGTTTGGCATGTTCGAGTTTACCCATATGACATTCGGCTTGAGAAATGCAGGTCAAACTTTTCAACGCTTGATGGATCATATCCTACGAGAGATTGACTTCGCATATGCCTACCTGGATGATATATTAATTGCTTTGGACAACATAAACAACACGTGAAAATTGTATTCGAAAAACTTAACAAGTATGGAATCGTAATAAATCCATCTAAGTGCAATTTCGGTAAATCAGAGGTAAAATTTCTTGGCTTTACAGTAAATAAGAACGGCACGCACCCACCAACAGAAAGAGTAGACGTAATAACTAAGTACAAGTTACCACGGCGCGTGTGCGATTTGAAACGTTTTATGGGTATGATAAATTTTTTTAGAAGATTTTTGCCGAATGCTGCTGCCCAACAAGCAATTCTATTCGAGCTTATTCGTGGTAACAAAAAAAAATGACACGTCAGATATTAAGTGGGCCGAAAGAGCAAAACTTGCGTTTGAACAATGCAAAGTGCAACTACATGACGCAACATGCCTTGCATTTCCTAAATCCAACGCCAAACTAGCACTCATGGTGGACGCTTCAAACATTGCTATGGGTGCTGTTTTGCAACAAATAGTAAACGATAATTTTCAGCCACTTGGTTTTTATTCGGAACGTCTAACCGAGGCTCAACGTAAGTACAGCACCTACGATAGGGAACTATTGAGTGCATATAAAGCAGTAAAACACTTCCAGGACATGTTGGAGGGTCGAGAGTTTTGTATATATACAGATCACAAACCACTTCAATTCGTCTTCAAACAAAAACTTGACAAGGCAAGCCCAAGACAAATTAGGCACCTAGATTTTTGAGCCAATTTACAACGGACATAAGGCACATACCCGGCAAAGAGAACATAGTGGCTGACGCTTTGTCACGCATCGAAGCCATTCACGTAAGCAAAACATTTGACTTTGAAGATCTATGTCGCCAACAAATTGATGACGAGGAAATCAAGACATTACTCAACAATAAATCGGGCTTACAATTAAAAATATTCTTGTTGCCTAACACCAACTTTTCTATTTATTGCGATATTTCAACAGGCATAGTAAGACCTTTTTTGACAAAAGAATTTCGTAAAACAGCATTTGACTCAATACACAATTTATGCCACGCCAGCGCGAGAAAAACCATAAAATTAATGGCTGAAAAGTTCGTCTGGCCTGGTATGAAGAATGATTGTCAATTCTGGGTAAAAGCTTGCATAGCCTGTCAAAAAGGAATAATTTACCGCCACAACAGGGCACCACTGCACGAGTATTTCACTACGGCCGATCGTTTTGATCACGTTAACATGGACATAGTTGGACCTCTTCCACCTTCCAAGGGATTTCGCTACTGCCTAACGATGATAGATCGTTTCACCCGTTGGACCGAGGTATGTCCATTGGAAGACATCACAGCTGAAAACGTCGCGTTTGCTTTTTGGAATACCATTGAGAGTAACGACAGATCAAGGGCGCCAGTTTGAATGCAGTTTTTTTAAAGAACTGATTAGGGTCCTCGGCATTCAACACTTAAGAACTACAGCGTATCATGCTGCCTCTAATGGACTCATCGAAAGGTTCCATCGCCCCTTAAAGGTCGCTATCAAATGCTATGAGTCTGAAAATTGGACCGAAGTTCTACCGCTGATTCTCTTGGGTTTTCGGGTCGCTTTCAAAGAAGACATTAACGCAACACCGTCTAAGTTAGTTTACGGATCCAGTTTACGTTTGCCAGGAGAGCTCCTCATAAAGAGCAATGAAAACCAAACCTGTCACAATGATTTCGTCAGAAATTTAAAAAAAATACATGAATGATCTGCAACCAACTAAACCATCATCTCACGCTAAAGAGAAGCCTTTCATCGAGAAGTATTTGTTTACTTCTCCACAGGTCTTCATTCATAATTCCATGGTCTGCAAACCGCTGCAAACTCCGTATGAAGGGCCATTCACCGTTTTAAGAAGATATGATAAATATTTTACTGTAGACGTTAAAGGAAAAAAAAAATTAACATTACTTTGGATCGCTTGAAGGCAGCATTTGTCCTGAATCACCTAGCTCCTACAAATAGTCACAACGAAAATTCAAACAAGTCAACGGTCAAAGAGCCAACAATCAAAGAATCAACAATCAAAGTGTCAAGGACCAAAGAACCAGAAAACAAACAACCAACTAGTATTCTCCTTGACCCAACTGGCAAACTTAAGACCATCACTTCTCGACATGGTCGAAGGATACGATTATGTACGTTCCCCTACATACACATCTGTTAGAAAAATCTAGAATATATTTTTTTACAACCTTGTCTAAAGAAAAAGAAAAATATGTTTGTTCGGGGAATTACCTTTTTACTTTTGAACAGAACGCTTCTCTTGAGTTAACCATAAATTATAAAAGAAATAAAAATTCATTCAGTTTGAACTCGTCTAAGGAACAACTCCGTTTTTTATTTTACCTCTACTAACCAATATTAGAGACCACTATAAATTCACAATAGGTATGGGACGTTGCATCCCGCAGAAAATTCAAAGTGTATGCGAGATTTCAACGTATAAAATAAATGAATACAAATGAATTTGAATAAAGAAAATGAATATAAATTAATTTAAATAAAGACAATGAATATAAATGACTTTAAATAAAGAAAATGGGAAATTGGGAATATATGTACATAAATGCATACTTATGTATGTACATATGAATATTGCTTAATAAATATCATTTTATGTCTGAACGTATTTTTGTTTTCCACAGTTAATCACTGCTAAATTATCTTTCAGTCGCTTTAATGAATGCCGTGAGTCTCATTATGAAGAATTTCTTGAGGAATATATCCAAGATCGGGATGAATATTTGAATGGGTAGGTTTAGTATTTTATACATACATACATATGTATACATGTAAGCACGTACATTCAGTGATATATAAAGTAACGATTATATTATAAAATTCAAATTTAAGCCAATAAGTGGAAGAATATCACGAAAAATTGTTAAGAAAAATAACACAACTGTGAGCACACAAACAGAGTAAGTTGTTTCAGTATTTCAAAGTTTCTTGAAAACACTATGTGTACTCACTCATTCGCTTCACTACTATCTCAACATCTGGGTTTTCCCATTTATGACACTCTTGGAGCAAAGTAGAGATATATATTTTATATTTTTTTAGCTACATTCGTTAAATAAATATCTTCAACGAATTGAACTTCAGAATTTCGTTTAAGAAATTGAAATTACTAAAGCTAAAGATTATGGTTTCGTTATGTACATACATATATACAATGTATTTTTGGACACTTTAGCATTTCAATTGAAGAAAACAAAAAACTCATTAATGATGAAATCATTGGGCTTAAAACAAAAATTGCGTCCTTGTAATTTGAACTGAATTCCTTCAAGAAGAAGAAGTCTTTGTTACATAAGAATCCACAAGCAAATATAAATTGAAGGTTTAATTCGCAACAAAATTTTATTCATTTCAAACTACACAACTTTTATTGAACTTTCTGGGAATTTGTATCCCTTTTCGACTTGTGGCATGTCTAAAAACCTTATATCTACATATAATATGTTTTATAAGAAATTTTTCCATTGAATCTTAAGTCATCTTCCTGACTGAAGTTGGCAAAGATTTCAACCCTCGAAGTGGCACATGGTTCTGGCCAGACATATTTAATTTTCATGCTTCAATTTAGCATACTTCTATTTTAGGTACATGGCTGTAATTTCAGGTAATCTCCCAAAATATTGTTGGCTTTCGATGTATAAATTAATAATTGAAAAAAAGTCCTTGGAACAGGACAAAAAAGCCAAATAAAAAATCTTCACCTTACTTTTGGTACATGGTGTCTGGCCAGACCCCTATGCATTTTGTATGAACGCATAGGCAAAGCACATGGCACGAGTTGGGAATTTGTATTTACTTTATTCTTTTATGCTTCTTTCTTTCTTCTGATTTTGTTTGTGAGTTAGTTATTCATTGAACGTTGAAGAGTGAAGAAGTAATCTAGTTTTTGTGCGGTAATTATGAACTTGTGAATAATTTTACGCAGGTAGATTTGTTGCGTTGTTAGTATATTATGGCTGATGAACTGGAATTTATTTATAATACACGCTTGCGTAGCGCGAATTTGCAACGCCAAGTGTCAGAGGCATTAGTGCGTGATTTTCAAAGTCAGGTAGAAGCTGATGAAAATGATGATGTTTTTGAAAACGATGGTGACGACACTGCTGATTATGATGTGCCAGAAGATGATGCATCAGACATAGAAAATGATTTGGAAATTGAACCTAACGAACTTTATGATAGTGATGAAGACGTAGATGAAGAAGAAGTGGAAATGATGCTGAAGCAGCAAATGAAGTCGACTCAGGCTGTTTTTATGGTAAAGACGGTACTAAATGGAACGAAACTGAACCCCCTGCATCTCGTTTGCGCCAGCATAATATCATGCGTTTTCAATCTGGAACAAAAATAAGGCTCACCAATCCAGTTGAGGTATTCAAGCTATTTTTCTCAACCAATATTACGTTCGTAAACAAATCGGCATGGGCGAGAATCAATTAGAAAATGGAATGAAGAACATCCAGAGTCTACCCAAAGAAAATGGATTGATTTGACAAGCTCTGAGCTAGATGCATTCATTGGGATTTTGTTGGCTTCTGGTCTCAGCCATAATAATATGCAAGATTCCACTATATTGTGGCGTTCTGATTCGCTGCCCATATTCCGTGCGGCTATGTCGCACAAACGATTCATTACTCTGTCCAGATATATTCGTTTCGATAATAGTCGTACGCGGGCATTCCGACAGCAAACAGATAAAGTAGCTCCTATCCGGGACCTTTGGAATTTTCTCAATGAAAATCTGTAAAATTATTATGAACCTTATGAAAATATCACCATCGATGAGCAGTTGTTTCCGTATCGTGGGCGCACAAAGTTCACCCAATATATCCCATCAAAACCTGCAAGGTATGGGATCAAAATTTGGTGGGCATGCGATGCTAAGACTAAATTTCCATTGAAAGGAAAACTATACACTGGAAAGGAAGGAGACGATCGGGAGATGAATCAAGGTGAAAACGTTCTAATGTACGCAAACAGCGGCAGAACAATTATTTCTGATAATTTTTTCACCTCATTGAACGGCGCTAAACGACTTGCTGCTATGGGACTGGCATTTGTTGGCACCATTCGAACAAACAAAAGATGTCTTCCTAAGGAAGTTATGAAGAGCACCAGACGACCAATTCTTTCAAGTGTGTTTGGTTTTCATAAAAATCTTGTTGCACTTTGCAGCTACGTGCCCAAAAAAAAATAAGGCAGTCAATTTAATTTCAACCGTGCATTACACGAAACATGTTGAAGGCGTAGCCATGAAACCGGAGGCAATTTTATTTTATAATTCAACTAAAGCCGGAGTCGATACGATGGATCAAATGCTAACTCATTACACAACAAAACGGCCAACCAGACGCTGGACATACGCGTTTTTCTGCAACATGATTGATGTGATGGCATTGGCAAGTTACATTATATGTAAGCTAAATGATGAAAATACAAGAAAAGAAAGAAGACGCATATTTTTATATAAACTTGCAAAGCAATTGGTACTGGCCAACGTTGAAAATCGCATCAATAATACGCACATTGTGGCTCAACCAACAACTCGTATAGCATTTGAAGCGTTCTTTGGGAGACCTCTCAATATAGCAAACCTTAATGTGGCTTCACGCATTGGTCCAGACACATTAGCTGCCAAAAAAGATTGTAGAATTTGCCTGCAGCAAGGTGACAAAATACGCCGTAAGACACGCTTTTTTTGCTGCAAATGCAACAATCCTGTTTGTCAGCAACATTCAAAAGTAGATTATTTATGCTTTTGTTGCCTTCCGCAAAATTCTGAATAAAAAAATCAATGTATTCTTCATAATAATTTTCTATTTTGTCATAAACATTTATTACTTTACCCATAATAAAGAGAAATATATATAGAACAAAAAAATTGTTGCCCTTTTCATTCCAAAGTTTTTTTCAGGTCTATTTTTTCTTCCTCAGGTAGCTAATAACATAGTAAAAAGAAATAGAAACACAAAATATAACAAATATTTTCCTATCTTAGTAAAAACTTTAACGGCAAACAGCCCTTATTTCCATACAAATGCATGTAAATGTATAGGGGTCTGGCCAGACACCATGTGCCAGAACTAAGGGCTCAAAATATGTGCCTGACGAAGGGTCAATGCTACAAATTTCGTATCAAATCATAGTTTGAAAATCTGTTGCGATATTCAAATCTTTGTGTTAGTTCACAAATTACAGTTTCAAATAAATTTTCCTTGAAGTTTCTGTGTAAGTCCATTGAGGGGTATCGTTTGGGTAGGTTGTATATGATTTTCAAGTTCTTATTCTGGATAATCTGAAGCTTTTTTAGGTGAGTTTTTGCGCATTTTGTAGACCACAGTCGAATACACATTCGATAAAGCAATAACTTATTTTTCCGGTTAAGGGATGATTTTCGATTAAGCAGTGGAAGAGGGCTCCCCGACATCTTAATTCTTTAACACATATTTGAAAAATGTGTTCTCTGAAATTAAATTTTTTATCCATTGTTATTTTCAAATATTTTACTTAATCCTGTATTTCTATGCCTTGAAAAGAAAATCCTATACTAGGTTTTGGTTTTGGTAATTTATTAAAGGGGAATATAATTGCTTATGTTTTTAAGTCATTAATTTTAATTCTCCATTTTTCGAAATAGTTTTTAGTTTTTATGAGAGATTTGACAAGCTTTTTAATAATTGCATTCGAGACTTTACCAGTTGCTATTAATGCAGTGCCATTCACATACAGTGCTGTAGTTTAATCCTTTAATGTTTTGAAATCCGATATATATATATATATATATATATATATATATATATATATATATATATATGTATATATATATATATATATATATATATATATATATATATATATATATATATATATATATATATATATATATATATTTTTATTTTTATTCACGTGTTCAAATAAAAAGAATGTGTTATAAAGGTTATCAGCTGATTAAGACATTATGACATTTATCGTGTAGTGTTGTATTTATAAAGGAGTGAATTCAGGGTTGTATTTCTTATAAAAGTTAATTAGTAAATTGTGGCAACATTGAAGTGTTCGGTGGTTACGCCACAGTACCCCCCTCCTAGAGAGTCCTAAAGGGCGCGATGAAGGCGGGCTTCAAACGATCGATGGAAACTTTCTCTTTCCTCGCATTTATTTCGATTACAAAATATTTCGGAGTACGGCTTACAAGCTTGAATGGTCCTTTGTAAGGGGCTGATAATGATGGTCTTATGGAGTCATCTCGGATGAAAACATGATCGCATGATTTGAGGTTGCTGTGAATGAACGTCTTTTGTGATGTGTGCCAAGCAGTATCAACAGGTCGTAGTTCTTGCATGATGCGACGTAAGTTTTGGACCAACTCCGTTTGTGTATGTAGTTTAGCGGGTTCAATGAAAAGATCCGATGGCAACCGAAGCGAAGTGCCATACACTAGCTCTGCAGGAGAACAGCCGATATCGTCTTCAAAAGCTGAGCGCAGGCCTAGCGAGATGATTGGCAGATAGGTTGTCCATTGGCACAAGATAGAGGACTTCAACGTGCGGTGCCATCGTTCAATTAGCCCATTACTTTGCGGGTGATACGGTGTTGTCCGCAAATGTGATACGCCGAGGCATTGAAGTAATTCGTTGAACAGTGCGCTCTTAAATTGTCTGCCCAAGTCAGACGTGATGTCGATGGGGACACCAAAACGTGCAATCCAACCGCTTAGTAAAGCCTTTGCAACTACCGGCGCTGTTATGTTCGGTATAGGCAGCGCGTCTGGCCATCGGGTGTAACGGTCGATCACTGTGAGGCAGTATCTATTACCTTCCGACAATGGAAATGGGCCCACTATATCAATGTGTAAGTGTCCAAAGCGTTGACTGGGACACTCTCGACGCTGCAATGGACTAGTGTTGTGTCGGTTGATTTTGCTGCGTTGGCACTAAATGCTGTTTCTGGCAAAAATTTTGCTGTCACGTTGAATACCTGGCCACACAAATCGTTCGACCATCATCTTAGCGGTGACGCGCATGCCGGGATGTGACAAGTTGTGTGTTGCTTGCAAGAAGGCTGGACGAAATTTTGATGTCACGAAAGTACGTAAACGGCCTGTAGAGATGTCACATACAACGTTCTTCGAGCTGGAAGGTAATACAAAGGTTTTTAGTTGGAGTGAGTGGTGAATATTACCATTTAAATACGAATTCAATTCCTCGTCGCTTCTTTGGTCTTCGGCAAGCTCGTCGTAATTGATGGAAGCAGCTGTTAGTGATTGCAGCTGTTAGCAGATCGGCAGCGACATTGTTTTCGCCTTTAACATGACGAATGTCTGTTGTGATCTGCGATATGAAGTCCAGCTGTCTGACTTGTCGATCCAAAGCCGTGTGTGAAAGTTGACGAAAAGCAAATATGAGGGGCTTATGATCCGTATACACATGGCATGTACGGCCCTCTAACATGTAACGAAAATGACGCATGGCGAAATATAAGGCGGTTAATTCGCGATCGTAGGTGCTGTAGCGTGCTTCAGCCGAAGAAAACTTGCGCGAGAAGAATCCAGGAGGTTGGAGAGCGTTATCTACAATTTGATTTAAAGAGCACCTGCTGCGAAGTCGGAGGCATCTACCCAAAGGGAAAGTTCGGAATTAGGTAATGGGTGTGCTAGCATAGCACAGTTAGCTAGTTGAATTTTACAAGCCTCGAAATGCCGTTTCGAATTCTCAGTCCAAGCCAGAGTTGTGTTGTCGTTTCTCTTATTGCCAGGAATCATTGCGAAAAGTGGGCCTTGATGCTCCAAGGCATTAGGCAGAAATCTACGGTAAAAGTTGAGCATTGCCAGAAAACGTTTGAGATCCTTGGCGACAGTCGGAAGTGGGAAGTTCGTAAGCGCTTCCACACGGCTGTGCAACGGACGGATACCATCTTTAGTAATGGAATGGCCTAAAAATTCTAGCTCCGAAACGCCGAACTGCGATTTTGCAACGTTGATGGTTAAATTGTATTCTTTCAAACAGTTGAAGGCTAAACGGAGGTGTTTTTTATGCTCTTCCATGGACTTCGATGCAATGCAAACATCATCCAAGTACGTGAATGCAAAATCTAGACCTCGAAAGACCTCGTTGATTAAACGCTGGAATGTTTGGGCCGCATTCCTCAGACCAAACCTCATATGGGTAAATTCATATAACCCAAACGGTGTAGTAATGGCGGTTTTGCAGATATCATCCGGGTGTATCGGTACTTGGTGAAAGGCTTTCTGCAAATCGATTTTTGAAAAAATATTTTTACCTGCTAAAATCGTAGAAAAATCCTGAAGGAATGGCAGCGGGTAGCGGTCCGGAACAGTCACAGCGTTTAAGGCTCTGTAATCGCCACAAGGTCTCCATGAACCGTCTGCTTTAAGTACTAAATGCAAGGGGCTCGCCCAGTTGCTGTCAGATGGGCGGCAAATACCGAGCTTGATTAGCAGTTCAAATTCTGCGCGTGCTGCTGATAGCTTCTCCGGCGATAGACGTCGCGGTCGGGCGTAGATAGGTTGCCCAGTCGTGATGATGCGATGAACAACAGATGCGTTTGTACGAACCCCAAGTGGTGTAGCGAAGGTAATCTCAGCAAATTCTCTAAGAATGTCTGAAAAATTCTGCGTAGAGTTAATTGTAGAAATGCTTGGAGTCATTTGTTGTGTCACTGAGCACGGTGCTTTAAGTAGAGTTGTGCGATCGACTAGGCGTTGTCCTTGTAAGTCAACGATTAGACCATGACGACCGAGAAAATCAGCGCCTAATATGGCTTGCGAAACGTCCGCTATAATAAAATTCCAAAGGAATTCGCGTCGCAGATTTAGGTTGAGTTTGAGTAGCACTTCACCATAGCTAGGAACGGGGGAAACATTCGCGGCAAACAGTTTCATTGAGGTTGGGCATGCTCGAGCTAATTTTGTTGACTTCGGTATGACAGAAACGTCTGCTCCTGAATCGATTAGAAATTTCATGTTAGTGGATGTGTCATAAATACAAAGTCGGTAACTTTTCTTGGTATCAGAGTGTTTGCCAGTCTCTAATACTGAATTAGCTGAACGTGCCTATTGAGAACTGCTTGCCGTTTCTGGTTGTGCGAAGGAGCACGGTTGACGGCACTTGGTAGCCTTGTTGCCATATTTAAGATGATGCCTGAGTTTCAGTGATAATCTCGCAAACTTGTTCACCTTTTAATGCCAAACATTCAGTTATGGAATTGGCAATTTTAATTTTTTCACTGATCGGCACGTTGGTTGCAATGATGGCCGCCTGTGTATACGGTGGTAAGCGACTCATCCAAAGATCGTGTAGAATACTATTGCTTAGTGCTGGGCCTGGAGTGCGACGCATTTCGTTGTACAAGTCGCTAGGGCGTCGATCACCGAGTGTTAGCTCCTTCAAAACGCGTTGGAGGCGGCATTGTTGGCTCTCCGTAAAGTTTTCAATTAATTTTTGCCGGATGTAATTGTATTTGCCAATTGGAGGTGCAGCATCAACAATTGTGCGCAATTCCATAAGTTTTGCTGGAGGAACGCTTGCAAGCACGATGTTGAACTTTGCTGAGTCGGTGGAAATGTGTGAAGCCTCAAACCAGAAGTCAAGCGAGTAGAAGTACGCCTCAATGTTATCTTCCGACATCGTCGGCAATGGGAGTCGTGGCAAAAAATTTTGTGTCGCACGGCCTTCTGGAGCGCTTCCTCCATCGGTTACTGCTAAGCTGGCGTTTAAGCTCATTCTTTTGGAAATTATTTTTTAATTTTTTAAACATACGCGGGTCACCAATATAGTTGTTTTAATCACGTGTTCAGATAAAAAGGAATGTGTTATAAAGGTTATCAGCTGATTAAGACATTATGACATTTATCGTGTAGTGTTGTATTTATAAAGGAGTGAATTCAGGGTTGTATTTCTTATAAAAGTTAATTAGTACATTGTGGCAACATTGAAGTGTTCGGTGGTTACGCCACATATATATATATATATATATATATATATATATATATATATATATATATATATATATATATATATATATATATATATATATATATATATATATATATATATATATATATATGTATATATATGTGTATATATATATATATATATATATATATATATATATATATATATATATATATATATATATATATATATGGAATATAAAATAGGAGATAAAACTGAACTTTGGGGTACACCAGCAGGGATTTTACGTATAATAGAGTACTCATTACCTATTTTTACTACAAACGTTCTTTCAGATAAAAAGCTGCTTATAATCTTTTGCATGTGGATAGGATATCCAAAAGTTTCAATTTTATAGATTAAACCATTATACCATATGGAATCAAAGGCTTTCTCAATGTCTAACAGTACTACTCCAGTGCTTCTCCTATTATTTTTGTTGCTTTGGGTAAGACTTACTATTCTCTTAACCTGATGAACTTTGGAATGATCTTTTATGAATCCAAACTGCTCATTCTGTAATATATCATGAATTTCAGTGAATTCATAAAGCCTTTTCAATATAATTTTTCAAAGACTTTATTCAGTGTGCTTAACATACTAATGGGCCAATAATTTTTTTTGAGACTTGGCATCTGTTGGTAAGGCACATGAGCCGAACGTCCTGGTGACTCCCACGTGGATTTTGAATCAATAAAACACACAAATGCAAATTCAACAAAATGTGTATTTTATAAAATTAAAATTCCTAAGTAATTTTAAGTAACAATATGAGAAATACATAATTATGTAAAATAATAATAAATGATACATACTTTTTGGTATGGAAACCACCAAGAAAATTTTAAGTTTAAGTATTACTGCGCAGTAAGTTTACCTTTCGGCATACAAAATGGTTGTGTTAGCGCCAATGTTAGCGGTTTTACTCCAAAATGTATGTACACATTTTGATGCTTCGTTAAATTAAGTATATAATAAGAAATGTACATAGTTGAAATATTTCGTTAAAAGTTTTACAATCATAAAATTAAATGTTGTGATGCCAGATCGCCATAATTTGCATCATGGGGATTTTGGAGGTCGCGTTAACATTCCCCCCGCAGTATGGCAAGAAGCATCTTCGCCGCCAGACTCCTCCTGAGAAGCAACTTCCAAAATAGCTAATTTTGTTGCTGGTCTGTCCACGATTCCATGGTTTGTAAGTATTTTTGCGCTTCTGACTTGCCCATCCCTTGCCAATCTCGTCTCCAAAACTTTACCACGCAGCCAGGTATTACGAGGCGTGGTAGGGTCAACGATGATTACCAAGTCCCCCTGACTTAAAGGTTTTTGTCGATCATGCCACTTGGTCCTACATGTTAAGGATGGTAGATATTCCATAAGCCACCTTTTCCAATATATATTTCCATACTGCTGCGAAGTTAACCAGGATTGTTTTAAAAGTACCCCACTATCATCACAAGTTGACATAGGTTTCAACCCAGAAGAACTGCCCACTAGGAAGTGATTTGGTGTTAAAGCCTCACCAGATTCTGCATCCACAGGAACATAGGCTAGGGGCCTGGAATTTACAACGTTTTCTATTTCCATTAGCATACTGTACAAAAGTTCATCGCTTGGTGACCTTGAAGGCATTATTTGATATAAAATTGTTTTTATTGAGCGTACTAGGCGCTCCCATGCACCACCCATGTGTGGCGAGGCTGGAGGATTAAAATTCCATTTTGTTATAGTTGTAGTAAATGTTTTGACGAGTTCGTCCCGATCAACATCTGCTAGAGCCGCACGAAGTTCTCTCTCTGCACCAACGAAATTTGTCCCATTGTCGCTGTAGAATTCATGTGGAATTCCGCGGCGTGCCATAAAATTACGAATGGCTAAAATGCAGGAGCTAGTTGTTAACGAATGCGCCACCTCAATATGGACGGCCCTGATAGTCAGACAAGTGAACAAACAACCATAGCGTTTTTCCTTATGCCTATTAACGACGACTGTAAAAGGGCCAAAGAAATCAATTCCAGTATAAGTGAATGGTGCAACATAAGAAGCAACACGAGCAAGCGGCAATTCGGCCATTTGAGGATTGTGAGGTGCTGCCTTCTTAATTTTGCACATTTGACAAGAACGAATTACAGATTTGTACGTTGCACGAAGCTTAGAAATGCAAAATTTTTGTCTAACTTCGTTGATGGCAGTCTCGTGGTTAATATGATGATAATTGCAATGATAGTGCATAAGAATAAGTTTTGTGATGTGGTTTTCTCTAGGTAGAATTATTGGACGCTTTTGTTCTAGTGGAACATCCGCTTTATCGATTCTGCCGTGGACGCGTAAAATACCATCCTGCAAGTATGGGTTTCTGTTGTAAATATCGCTAGATTTCTGAATGACTAGACTAGAATTTAGTGAAAATATTTCTGAAGAATATTTTTCGCGCTGAGCCTGCCGAAATAAAATATTTTCAGCGCTTTGTAGTTCGTCTCGAGTCAATTGACCTTTTTGTTTCTTAATTAATCGACAATTATGTACGAAACGGAGAACGTAGCCTGCAGCTCTAACTAGTCGATTCCATTTTGAAAATCTGTAGGTGTCGAAGATAGGTTCAAACTTTGTTATTTTTAATGCATGATGTACACGTTCTTCTTCCGTAGACTCCGATATTGAAACAGCTTGTGGCCATTCATTTTCTGGAAGACGTAAAAATTCAGGTGCCTCATACCATCTAGATGAATTCGACACTTTTGGAGTTTTTGACCACTTGGTAGCTTCATCGGCCACATTCTGTTTACTGGAGATCCATCTCCAGTCTTTAATTGATGACAGTTCTAAGATTTCTGTTATACGAAAGGCAACGAATTGATTGTACTTACGGTGATCAGAATTGAGCCAACTTATCACCGTTTTGGAGTCGGTCCAATAAATTTTTTTAATAATTTTTATATCATGATTATCTGACACATATTTAGCAAAACGAGACCCTATAAGGGCAGCCATTAGTTCAAGGCGGGGGACTGATGTTATTTTCATAGGGGCAACTCTGGTCTTAGCCCCAATAATTGAGCAAATAATCTCATCACCTCTTCTTAATCGAAAATAGCATACAGCTGCATAGCCGTCTTTACTTGCGTCTACAAAGGTGTGAAGTTGAACTTCAATATTGTTGTAGTTTTCAAAATGTTTTAAATAACAACGAGGGATTTTTATTTTTTCTATTTCGGGTAAAATATTGACCCACTTTGTCCATTTAGTTGTTAATTCAGGCGAAATTTTTTCATCCCATTCTATTTTAGATCGCCAAACATCTTGCATAAGTATTTTGGCATACATGACAATATGTCCTATTAGACCAAGGGGGTCGTAGATCGACATCACTAGTCGCAACATTTCCCTTTTTGTTGGTATTTTTTGACCAGAAAAAATGTTAGTCTCTCTTAACCAAGGGGAAATTTTAAACGTTATGACATCCTCTTGATGCTCCCAAAAAATACCTAAAACCTTCTTATCTTTTAGATTTAAGCATTTAGAATCAGAAATATTTTTTGAGGAAATGGACTTCAATACCAGCTCATCGTTAGAAATCCAATTTCTTATATTAAATCCCGCTTTACTATGAACATACGCAATATCATTTACAATTTTTATTGCCTCTTCCGAATTATCAACGGATATAAGGAGATCGTCAACGTAATGGTTTTCCTTAATTGCTTTTGCAGCCAGCGGAAACTCGTTTTCGAATTTACTTGCGTTAAGATTTTTTATGTACTGGCTAATACTAGGGGCACATGTAGCTCCAAAAATCATAACATTCATCACGAACACATCGGGAGATTTTTCGTCTATACAGTCACGCCAAAGAAATCGCTGGACATCACGATCTTCCGGCCTTATATGCACCTGGTGGAACATTTCCTCAATGTCACCACAAACGGCCACAGATTTTTGTCTGAATTTAAAAAGTATTGCAGGCAGAGAGGCCAAGTAGTCAGGCCCTTTCAATAGATAAGAATTCAAGGACATACCATTCGTTGTGGCAGCCGCATCCCAGACAACCCTCGTTTTATTTGGTTTGTTTTTATTAAAAACAGCGAAAATTGGAAGATACCAAATTTTCTTATCAGTGCGTTCAATTTCGTGAGGCTTTAGCTTACGAATATACCCTTTTTCTAAATATTTAAAAATAGTTTCTCTAAAAACATTAAGAAGTTCTGAATTCTGGCGCAGTTTTCTCTCCAGACAAACTAGTCGTTTTAGCGCCATCTGATAACTATCAGGCATTTCCACTAAATCAAATTTCCACAAAAGGGGAACCTCGTAATGCCCACACGGTTTATATTGTGTATATTTCTCTAATAAGTCCAACGCACGCGTTTCACTTTCGGCTTTTAATGGATTGTTAACACTTACCCCCACACTATCTAATGAGTAAAAGCCTCTAACTAACTCATCTAATTTATTTACTCTAGCGGAGCAATCACATATATGAAAATTATAGTTGGTACTTGCCGTTTTCTTTTCTGCCACAGCGCCGTAAACAAACCATCCAAGTTTTGAACAAACAGCGACAGGTTCATTTCGTGATCCCTCACGGATTTTGCTTGAAATTCCAAGATTGAAATGATTTAGTCCAATTAATATTTGAGGAACAGCATCGCTGTAACTTTCCACTGGAAGATTTCGCAAGTGGCGATAGCGCTCCGCTAATGTTTTGTAATCCAGCGACTGAACAGGCAAATTTAATGATTTCACAGTGGATACATTAATAGACACACGTTTTTCATTACCACCTGAAATGTTTATTTTGAGTTTCTTTGAATTTATTTCGTTTCGTTCCATACCTCCCGTCCACCGCAAACATAAGGGGTTTGGTACTCCATCAATTTCTAGTTGATTTGCCAATGACTCGTCCATCAAACTTATTGATGACCCTTCGTCAATAAAGGCAAATGTTTTTACTATTTTATTGTTATTTCCAAAGATTTTAATTGGAATTATTTTAAATAAAATATCTTTAATTTCTCCACTATGAGTGTTGTTCACTTCTTTATTTATTTCATTATTATTTTCACTTTTATTTTCATTTAATGTTTCGTTTCTTTTATTTACCGGCAGAGAATATCGATGTAATGACGGGTGGTGAAAATATTCACACCTTTCCTTACCGCACTGTTTTTTCTTTTTACATTCTCCTCTATGCTTGAACAGGCAGCATTTACACAGGCTGTATTTTCTCACTGCATCCCATTTCTCACCACGATCCATAGATAAATATGTTGGGCAGTTAGCGACTGCGCTGCAGGTATTGTTACACATAATGCATTTACGCTCACTATGGGAATGAATAAAAGCTCTCTTGTTTGTTGTTCCTGCATTTGATTTATTTATGACCTTTTCTTTGTTCTCCTTATTCGTGTTTGGATCAATGTTTATGCTGCTAGCTGTTATACCAATGTTAAAGAACCATTTATCAAATTCGTAAAGATTTGGTTTTTTGTTTTGGTTAATCAGTTGCATTTTATGAGTTGCCCATTGCATTTGATACAAAGTTGGAAGCTTTTGTATTAAATCGTGAAGGATTGATGAATTATTTAGTTCATCAAGCATGTCACTTGCGGTGATAGTAGAAATCAAACTACGGACTTGAACAGCCATGGAGGTAAGTGTTTTTAAATTATTTTCGTCAACTTTTGGCGTATTTTGTATTTTGTTTTTAATTGTATTTATTATTTTTTCAGGTTGGCCGTACAGCAAGTATAGGATATTTATGACGTCTGGCACATTTGAGGGGTGGATCAGCAAATGCCTCACGCTATTTAGAGCATCTCCTTTTAAGGCTTTTTGGAGGCGGATAAGGTTTTCTTCGTTGGTGAAGGCGCAAGAGGCGGTAGACCATTGGTAGGTGCAGAAGAATATGGGCCATTCCTCTGGTTCACCTGAAAATATTGGCAGATCCTTAGGCAGCGATTGTCTTGAGGAAATATTGGATTGTGAAAGGCAGTGCGGTAAATATGAAGGTAAATGTGTGGAATTCATCGGTGCATTAAAATTAAATTGCGATGTAGAAGAAATTGGTTGTTGTGGAATAAATCCTTGTGAAAAAGAATTATATGCGTTATTATTTGGAGCAGTAAAGGTAAGTCCATGATGAGGATTAGTGATTGTCGCCATTGGTCTTGAGGACTGCATTCGTTGAAAGCCACTAAAGGTGGAAGTGTTCGCTGTACAATTGGGTACTGCGGTCACAGGTAAGGACGAATTATAAGCAGCATTGTTGACCGTTGTTGGGACAAATGTTACGTGGTTTTGTGGTGCTACAGTAGAGCCGCTACACGTTATAGGTTGCTCTGATCGTGACGCAGAAATGTTTAATGAGTTCTGCGCAATGCTATTTTGATTTTGCAAACTAGTTGTTGGTAAGATTGAATTGGCACTTACATTTATATTTGAGGGTTGCTGAGATACTGACTCAGTAGAAGCAAGCCAATTATTGATGGTCTGGGATTTTTGAGACGAAACATCTGAAAGTGCTTCTGCTTCCTCTAGAAGTTGGTATTTTTTATTTAGGTAATCCTGGTTTAGTTTTCTTTCTTCTTCCAACTTTTGAAGCTGCAAATCTATTTTTTGTGACTGCGACCGACGAGATCGATTTGAGCGCCTACTTGTGGTACTAAGTGTAGGAGAATTTGGCCTTATGGATGAACATGAGAGGCATTTGAAATTCGTGTCATCCACTACACTACCACAGTTTTTATGAAATATGTTGTGGCATTGGACGCAAGTCGACATATTTTCGTCAGGGGGATTATGGCAAAGTGAACAATCGAGCGTTTGTTGTTCAATTTGCTGTTGACCACTTAAGTTTTGTAAAGACATTTTCTACTTACTGCGAGATTGGTTAGTCGTCTTGAAGATAGGGGTTGATCCAAGTAAGGCGGATGAATCACAAAAAGAATTTTAAAATGTTGGTAAGGCACATGAGCCGAACGTCCTGGTGACTCCCACGTGGATTTTGAATCAATAAAACACACAAATGCAAATTCAACAAAATGTGTATTTTATAAAATTAAAATTCCTAAGTAATTTTAAGTAACAATATGAGAAATACATAATTATGTAAAATAATAATAAATGATACATACTTTTTGGTATGGAAACCACCAAGAAAATTTTAAGTTTAAGTATTACTGCGCAGTAAGTTTACCTTTCGGCATACAAAATGGTTGTGTTAGCGCCAATGTTAGCGGTTTTACTCCAAAATGTATGTACACATTTTGATGCTTCGTTAAATTAAGTATATAATAAGAAATGTACATAGTTGAAATATTTCGTTAAAAGTTTTACAATCATAAAATTAAATGTTGTGATGCCAGATCGCCATAATTTGCATCATGGGGATTTTGGAGGTCGCGTTAACAGCATCTTTACCTGCTTTCAGTATTGGTACAACTTTGGCATTCTTAAATATTTTTGGGAAATATCCATTATTTAGGCACCAATTGAAAAGTTTTGTTACGATGTTGAAAAATGTATCCGACATGTTTTTAAGTATTATAGCACTAATGCCGTCAATACCAGGAGCTTTTGAGTTATGTAAAGTATGAATAAAGAATTTAACTTCATCTTTTGTTGTATTGTACTTTTGTAAGTTGTCAGTAATAATTTGATTTCTTAACCATGCAATGTGTGTTGAAACTTTACGGTCATTGATTGATGTTAAATTGCACGTAGTTGCATGAATGTTTTCGAAAGCATTTATTTATTTATTTAAGTCAATGGATACAATAATAATCCTTACTGACTAGCAACTTAAAGTAAATGTACAAATAAAATAAGTTATTTAATTGCCATTTAAAGATACTATTTGGCAGAGATATATCTAAGTATTCACAATAGCTGTTAAATAATTTCAGTGATTTATTAATTGGCTCATTAATTGCATAACCGGTTCTATGAAATTCAATATGAAAAAAGTAATATTTCCTAAGAGATCTCTGAGGAACGGATATATTTATATTAGCAAGTAACTCAGTACAGTCAATATTACTATTGACAACTCCATGAAGGAATAACAGAGCAGAGATTTTTCTGCGGACATCTAAGGATTTCATTGAGATCCATATACATCTATGCTCATAAGAAATTAAAGGAGTTGAAAAATACAGAGAAGAAAACACAAATTTTAGAAACTTAATTTGAACTTTTTCCAGGCGATATATGTGTATCTTAGCATTAGGGCTCCAAATAAAGGATGCATATTCCAACAAAGATCGTACAAACGATGAGAAAATAATTTTTTTAGTATCAAAATCAAAATTCATAGTATTCCGCTTAAGAAAGCTTAGAAGAGAATAAGCTCTCGGAATTATATAACTTAGGTGATTAACAAAAGATAATTTATTATCAAAAACAACACCAAAGTCAAGGATCTCATAAAAAATGTTTATACTTTGATGGTTCATTAGATAAGAAGTATTTAAAGTATGGCGGCATCTATAAATAATATTTGCTTTATCTTTTCCATTATATATAGTAGTGCCATCTACCGTTAAACTGTCAACTGTTGATTGCTTGCCTTTTATTGCTTTTGTTAATTTCCAAAACTTTTTATTACCTGGTGGCAACTTTTGCAGAAACTGATACCAGCTGTTATTCCTGTCTTCTTTGATATGAACATTTATAAACAAAGTCAGCTGTTTTAGCATAGCCAATATTTGGGTACGTTCTGACGGAATATAACATTTTCGTCGACATCTGTTTCTTTGGCCAATTAAATACAAACTTAAGTCAGATATTTTTCTTTGCCAAATTTGTTTTTCACCCATGGGTATTCTTTTGGACGCTTCCTGTAAAATAAGCGTTATACCTTCAAAGGCTGATTCGATGTTTAGTTCTGTGATAACAAATGATTGTAAGTTATTATTTTTTAAATTGTCATCTACCCTTTTGTTTATTGTCTTCCAGTTTGCCATTATATATAATGGGACCTTGATCGTGGTTTCAACTACCGGGCCATATATCTTACAGATCATTGGCACGTGATCTGAGTTAAGTAATTCCGGAAACGTTTCAATTTGTGAAGAGCGTAAAGATAAGTTTGTTAACATAATATCGACTACGGAAGATTGTCTGGTTATAAGGTTTTGGCTGAATCTAGTGAAAGAGTTGGGAGCATATATATAGTAATGAGAGCCAAGTTGATGGTTAAAGAGATAACTTCCTGCTGAATTATTCTGCAAGCATCCCCATGATGAGTGTTTGGCATTAAAGTCACCGAAAATAATAAATTCGTGTGTTGACTCTGTGATTATGTCAAGGTCATTACCGAAGTTTGGTGTGAGTCTTGGACAGTAGGCTGACGTAAATCTTAATATCCACCATGGGTGCTGCGACCTTCTCTATATACTTTATAATTTGCTAGTTTAAATCTGTGATTTGGCTTAAGGAACGTTTCATTAATTGAGATTATATCTATTTGTTTTTCACGAATAAAATTTTCTAAGTCTATTTGAGCCGCTGTGTTAGTTATACCTTGGGCATTCCAGTGCATAAGTTTAAGGTAACATTTTGCTTGATTATATGACATGCATCGATAGCTTCAATATATATATATATATATATATATATATATATATATATATATATATATATATATATATATATATATATATAATTAAAAGTTCATTTGAAATATTATTTCTTTGATCAAAATGATGATTAACGCTGGTCATTTTTGCATATGATACTTTTTCTTTGTTAACTGATTTTCCTTTTGAGTGAGAAATGTCTTTTTCTAATGAGGAGACTATGTTATTTCTGGGAAAAATACCCCTTTGCGGTTTTTTATAGTTGGATTTCTACGTAATCTTTTCGTGATGAGCACTGCGTGTCGTCAGCGCGATGGTTAACATTTTTTAAGCCTCTTTTTGTGCAGTTAAAACATTTATAAATAACTGGTCCATCCACTGGAGTTTAGCTTAGTAGACAATTAGCATATTCGTGGGGTCCGCCGCATCCTACGCATTCTGAGACTCTATGGCAATTTGCGGATTCGTGACCATACATGACACATTTCGTGCATTGCGTTGGTCCTCTAGATCGCCGGAGGGGGTTTCTCCAATGCACAACAACATCATAAACATATTTTATTTTAATTACTTCACGTTTAGTTGCATGCTCATTTTGAATTCCAACATGTATAGGGCATCATCTACTGTTGTTCTGCTTGTTTCGACCTCCTTTATATTTTCAAGTTCAGTGTTGAACTTTTGCTTGAATTCATCCACAATTGTCCTCGTCGCAATTTTTGGTAATCCAAATAGCATTAACTTAAACGTTTTATTGTTTTTAACAGGGTGTGCGTAGAATTGCATCCTATCTACCTTCAACCTTCTAATGACGACGTCAACATCAGTTTTTGAATTTGGTATTAACTTTGTTCCAATCAAAATTCTCTTGTACTTCTTTCATTTGGAAGTCATTTTATAACCAAATAAATGAAAATTAATAAAAATATTTAGACTTTGTAACCTTGTCGGCTCTTTAGTTTTTAATAAAAGAACTGGGAACGTACAATTTTACAGCAAAGCGAAGTTGACTGCAGTTTAGGGGTGATACCAGACCGCATAGCACATAGCGCCATCTCTAAGATCATTACAATCTCGGCCGACCTGACACCACAATAGCCCCGATTGTCAGCCTTAAGATATATCTAACTACTCTAAATCTAAAAATTCATCCTCCAAAAATTCATAGTCCTCGTAATCGAAAGTGTTACCTTCAGAATCCAATAAATTCTCTACTACTTTTTTTTGGTTCTAGCCACTTTCTTAACCTAGTCGCATCCATGATTCCAACATATGGTATCTGCGTGATTTGACAATTTTCAACATCCGAAATTTCATAACGGTCATTACCCAGCTGTTTCCGAATGATATACCGTTCGCGATATTTTAGTATAAATTTTTTGTTTACACCAGCAGTTGTGTCGGCATTCTTCAACACTACATAGTCCCCTATTTTAAACGATCTGGCTTGTTTGTGATGTCGATTAAAATAATTCCAGTTGTACGATTAGGATTTCTCGATGGATTCCAAGGCACTCTTCCTGAGGGAAGAGTATCATCCTGCCTCTAATGGACTCATCGAAAGGTTCCATCGCCCCTTAAAGGTCGCTATCAAATGCTATGAGTCTGAAAATTGGACCGAAGTTCTACCGCTGATTCTCTTGGGTTTTCGGGTCGCTTTCAAAGAAGACATTAACGTAACACCGTCTAAGTTAGTTTACGGATCCAGTTTACGTTTGCCAGGAGAGCTCCTCATAAAGAGCAATGAAAACCAAACCTGTCACAATGATTTCGTCAGAAATTTAAAAAAAATACATGAATGATCTGCAACCAACTAAACCATCATCTCACGCTAAAGAGAAGCCTTTCATCGAGAAGGATTTGTTTACTTCTCCACAGGTCTTCATTCGTAATTCCATGGTCTGCAAACCGCTGCAAACTCCGTATGAAGGGCCATTCACCGTTTTAAGAAGATATGATAAATATTTTACTGTAGACGTTAAAGGAAAAAAAATTAACATTACTTTGGATCGCTTGAAGGCAGCATTTGTCCTGAATCACCTAGCTCCTACAAATAGTCACAACGAAAATTCAAACAAGTCAACAGTCAAAGAGCCAACAATCAAAGAATCAACAATCAAAGTGTCAAGGACCAAAGAACCAGAAAACAAACAACCAACTAGTATTCTCCTTAAACCCAACTGGCAAACTTAAGACCATCACTTCTCGACATGGTCGAAGGATACGATTATGTACGTTCCCCTGCATACACATCTGTTAGAAAAATCTAGAGTATATTTTTTTATAACCTTGTCTAAAGAAAAAGAAAAATATGTTTGTTCGGGGAATTACCTTTTTACTTTTGAACAGAACGCTTCTCTTGAGTTAACCATAAATTATAAAAGAAATAAAAATTCATTCAGTTTGAACTCGTCTAAGGAACAACTCCGTTTTTTATTTTACCTCTACTAACCAATATTAGAGACCACTATAAATTCCCAATAGGTATGGGACGTTGCATCCCGCAGAAAATTCAAAGTGTATGTGAGATTTCAACGTATAAAATAAATGAATACAAATGAATTTGAATAAAGAAAATGAATATAAATTAATTTAAATAAAGACAATGAATATAAATGACTTTAAATAAAGAAAATGAATATAACTAAATTTAAGTAAAGACAATGAATATAAATGAATTTAAATAAAGACCGAACAGGCTTAATAGAAATGCCAATGCAGGTAATCATGGAATGTGTGTGATTGTAAATAACTTGGGAATATATGTACATAAATACATACTTATGTATGTACATATGAATATTGCTTAATAAATATCACTTTATGTCTGAACGTATTTTTGTTTTCCACAGTTAATCACTGCTAAATTATCTTTCAGTCGCTTTAATGAATGCCGTGAGTCTCATTATGAAGAATTTCTTGAGGAATATATCCAAGATCGGGATGAATATTTGAATGGGTAGGTTTAGTATTTTATACATACATACATATGTATACATGTAAGCACGTACATTCAGTGATATATAAAGTAACGATTATATTATAAAATTCAAATTTAAGCCAATAAGTGGAAGAATATCACGAAAAATTGTTAAGAAAAATAACACAACTGTGAGCACACAAACAGAGTAAGTTGTTTCAGTATTTCAAAGTTTCTTGAAAACACTATGTGTACTCACTCATTCGCTTCACTACTATCTCAACATCTGGGTTTTCCCATTTATGACACTCTTGGAGCAAAGTAGAGATATATATTTTATATTTTTTTAGCTACATTCGTTAAATAAATATCTTCAACGAATTGAACTTCAGAATTTCGTTTAAGAAATTGAAATTACTAAAGCTAAAGATTATGGTTTCGTTATGTACATACATATATACAATGTATTTTTGGACACTTTAGCATTTCAATTGAAGAAAACAAAAAACTCATTAATGATGAAATCATTGGGCTTAAAACAAAAATTGCGTCCTTGTAATTTGAACTGAATTCCTTCAAGAAGAAGAAGTCTTTGTTACATAAGAATCCACAAGCAAATATAAATTGAAGGTTTAATTCGCAACAAAATTTTATTCATTTCAAACTACACAACTTTTATTGAACTTTCTGGGAATTTGTATCCCTTTTCGACTTGTGGCATGTCTAAAAACCTTATACCTACATATAATATGTTTTATAAGAAATTTTTCCATTGAATCTTAAGTCATCTTCCTGACTGAAGTTGGCAAAGATTTCAACCCTCGAAGTGGCACATGGTTCTGGCCAGACATATTTAATTTTCATGCTTCAATTTAGCATACTTCTATTTTAGGTACATGGCTGTAATTTCAGGTAATCTCCCAAAATATTGTTGGCTTTCGATGTATAAATTAATAATTGAAAAAAAGTCCTTGGAACAGGACAAAAAAGCCAAATAAAAAATCTTCACCTTACTTTTGGTACATGGTGTCTGGCCAGACCCCTATGCATTTTGTATGAACGCATAGGCAAAGCACATGGCACGAGTTGGGAATTTGTATTTACTTTATTCTTTTATGCTTCTTTCTTTCTTCTGATTTTGTTTGTGAGTTAGTTATTCATTGAACGTTGAAGAGTGAAGAAGTAATCTAGTTTTTGTGCGGTAATTTTGAACTTGTGAATAATTTTACGCAGGTAGATTTGTTGCGTTGTTAGTATATTATGGCTGATGAACTGGAATTTATTTATAATACACGCTTGCGTAGCGCGAATTTGCAACGCCAAGTGTCAGAGGCATTAGTGCGTGATTTTCAAAGTCAGGTAGAAGCTGATGAAAATGATGATGTTTTTGAAAACGATGGTGACGACACTGCTGATTATGATGTGCCAGAAGATGATGCATCAGACATAGAAAATGATTTGGAAATTGAACCTAACGAACTTTATGATAGTGATGAAGACGTAGATGAAGAAGAAGTGGAAATGATGCTGAAGCAGCAAATGAAGTCGACTCAGGCTGTTTTTATGGTAAAGACGGTACTAAATGGAACGAAACTGAACCCCCTGCATCTCGTTTGCGCCAGCATAATATCATGCGTTTTCAATCTGGAACAAAAATAAGGCTCACCAATCCAGTTGAGGTATTCAAGCTATTTTTCTCAACCAATATTACGTTCGTAAACAAATCGGCATGGGCGAGAATCAATTAGAAAATGGAATGAAGAACATCCAGAGTCTACCCAAAGAAAATGGATTGATTTGACAAGCTCTGAGCTAGATGCATTCATTGGGATTTTGTTGGCTTCTGGTCTCAGCCATAATAATATGCAAGATTCCACTATATTGTGGCGTTCTGATTCGCTGCCCATATTCCGTGCGGCTATGTCGCACAAACGATTCATTACTCTGTCCAGATATATTCGTTTCGATAATAGTCGTACGCGGGCATTCCGACAGCAAACAGATAAAGTAGCTCCTATCCGGGACCTTTGGAATTTTCTCAATGAAAATCTGTAAAATTATTATGAACCTTATGAAAATATCACCATCGATGAGCAGTTGTTTCCGTATCGTGGGCGCACAAAGTTCACCCAATATATCCCATCAAAACCTGCAAGGTATGGGATCAAAATTTGGTGGGCATGCGATGCTAAGACTAAATTTCCATTGAAAGGAAAACTATACACTGGAAAGGAAGGAGACGATCGGGAGATGAATCAAGGTGAAAACGTTCTAATGTACGCAAACAGCGGCAGAACAATTATTTCTGATAATTTTTTCACCTCATTGAACGGCGCTAAACGACTTGCTGCTATGGGACTGGCATTTGTTGGCACCATTCGAACAAACAAAAGATGTCTTCCTAAGGAAGTTATGAAGAGCACCAGACGACCAATTCTTTCAAGTGTGTTTGGTTTTCATAAAAATCTTGTTGCACTTTGCAGCTACGTGCCCAAAAAAAAATAAGGCAGTCAATTTAATTTCAACCGTGCATTACACGAAACATGTTGAAGGCGTAGCCATGAAACCGGAGGCAATTTTATTTTATAATTCAACTAAAGCCGGAGTCGATACGATGGATCAAATGCTAACTCATTACACAACAAAACGGCCAACCAGACGCTGGACATACGCGTTTTTCTGCAACATGATTGATGTGATGGCATTGGCAAGTTACATTATATGTAAGCTAAATGATGAAAATACAAGAAAAGAAAGAAGACGCATATTTTTATATAAACTTGCAAAGCAATTGGTACTGGCCAACGTTGAAAATCGCATCAATAATACGCACATTGTGGCTCAACCAACAACTCGTATAGCATTTGAAGCGTTCTTTGGGAGACCTCTCAATATAGCAAACCTTAATGTGGCTTCACGCATTGGTCCAGACACATTAGCTGCCAAAAAAGATTGCAGAATTTGCCTGCAGCAAGGTGACAAAATACGCCGTAAGACACGCTTTTTTTGCTGCAAATGCAACAATCCTGTTTGTCAGCAACATTCAAAAGTAGATTATTTATGCTTTTGTTGCCTTCCGCAAAATTCTGAATAAAAAAATCAATGTATTCTTCATAATAATTTTCTATTTTGTCATAAACATTTATTACTTTACCCATTTTAAAGAGAAATATATATATAGAACAAAAAAATTGTTGCCCTTTTCATTCCAAAGTTTTTTTCAGGTCTATTTTTTCTTCCTCAGGTAGCTAATAACATAGTAAAAAGAAATAGAAACACAAAATATAACAAATATTTTCCTATCTTAGTAAAAACTTTAACGGCAAACAGCCCTTATTTCCATACAAATGCATGTAAATGTATAGGGGTCTGGCCAGACACCATGTGCCAGAACTAAGGGCTCAAAATATGTGCCTGACGAAGGGTCAATGCTACAAATTTCGTATCAAATCATAGTTTGAAAATCTGTTGCGATATTCAAATCTTTGTGTTAGTTCACAAATTACAGTTTCAAATAAATTTTCCTTGAAGTTTCTGTGTAAGTCCATTGAGGGGTATCGTTTGGGTAGGTTGTATATGATTTTCAAGTTCTTATTCTGGATAATCTGAAGCTTTTTTAGGTGAGTTTTTGCGCATTTTGTAGACCACAGTCGAATACACATTCGATAAAGCAATAACTTATTTTTCCGGCTAAGGGATGATTTTCGATTAAGCAGTGGAAGAGGGCTCCCCGACATCTTAATTCTTTAACACATATTTGAAAAATGTGTTCTCTGAAATTAAATTTTTTATCCATTGTTATTTTCAAATATTTTACCTAATCCTGTATTTCTATGCCTTGAAAAGAAAATCCTATACTAGGTTTTGGTTTTGGTAATTTATTAAAGGGGAATATAATTGCTTATGTTTTTAAGTCATTAATTTTAATTCTCCATTTTTCGAAATAGTTTTTAGTTTTTATGAGAGATTTGACAAGCTTTTTAATAATTGCATTCGAGACTTTACCAGTTGCTATTAATGCAGTGCCATCCACATACAGTGCTGTAGTTTAATCCTTTAATGTTTTGAAATCCGATATATATATATATATATATATATATATATATATATATATATATATATATATATGTATATATATATATATATATATATATATATATATATATATATATATATTTTTTTTTTTTTTTTATTTATATATATATATATATATATATATATATATATATATATATATATATATATATATATATATATATATATATATATATATATATATATATATTTTTTTTATTTTTATTCACGTGTTCAAATAAAAAGAATGTGTTATAAAGGTTATCAGCTGATTAAGACATTATGACATTTATCGTGTAGTGTTGTATTTATAAAGGAGTGAATTCAGGGTTGTATTTCTTATAAAAGTTAATTAGTAAATTGTGGCAACATTGAAGTGTTCGGTGGTTACGCCACAGTACCCCCCTCCTAGAGAGTCCTAAAGGGCGCGATGAAGGCGGGCTTCAAACGATCGATGGAAACTTTCTCTTTCCTCGCATTTATTTCGATTACAAAATATTTCGGAGTACGGCTTACAAGCTTGAATGGTCCTTTGTAAGGGGCTGATAATGATGGTCTTATGGAGTCATCTCGGATGAAAACATGATCGCATGATTTGAGGTTGCTGTGAATGAACGTCTTTTGTGATGTGTGCCAAGCAGTATCAACAGGTCGTAGTTCTTGCATGATGCGACGTAAGTTTTGGACCAACTCCGTTTGTGTATGTAGTTTAGCGGGTTCAATGAAAAGATCCGATGGCAACCGAAGCGAAGTGCCATACACTAGCTCTGCAGGAGAACAGCCGATATCGTCTTCAAAAGCTGAGCGCAGGCCTAGCGAGATGATTGGCAGATAGGTTGTCCATTGGTCTACTTTATGGCACAAGATAGAGGACTTCAACGTGCGGTGCCATCGTTCAATTAGCCCATTACTTTGCGGGTGATACGGTGTTGTCCGCAAATGTGATACGCCGAGGCATTGAAGTAATTCGTTGAACAGTGCGCTCTTAAATTGTCTGCCCAAGTCAGACGTGATGTCGATGGGGACACCAAAACGTGCAATCCAACCGCTTAGTAAAGCCTTCGCAACTACCGGCGCTGTTATGTTCGGTATAGGCAGCGCGTCTGGCCATCGGGTGTAACGGTCGATCACTGTGAGAACAGCCGATATCGTCTTCAAAAGCTGAGCGCAGGCCTAGCGAGATGATTGGCAGATAGGTTGTCCATTGGTCTACTTTATGGCACAAGATAGAGGACTTCAACGTGCGGTGCCATCGTTCAATTAGCCCATTACTTTGCGGGTGATACGGTGTTGTCCGCAAATGTGATACGCCGAGGCATTGAAGTAATTCGTTGAACAGTGCGCTCTTAAATTGTCTGCCCAAGTCAGACGTGATGTCGATGGGGACACCAAAACGTGCAATCCAACCGCTTAGTAAAGCCTTCGCAACTACCGGCGCTGTTATGTTCGGTATAGGCAGCGCGTCTGGCCATCGGGTGTAACGGTCGATCACTGTGAGAACAGCCGATATCGTCTTCAAAAGCTGAGCGCAGGCCTAGCGAGATGATTGGCAGATAGGTTGTCCATTGGTCTACTTTATGGCACAAGATAGAGGACTTCAACGTGCGGTGCCATCGTTCAATTAGCCCATTACTTTGCGGGTGATACGGTGTTGTCCGCAAATGTGATACGCCGAGGCATTGAAGTAATTCGTTGAACAGTGCGCTCTTAAATTGTCTGCCCAAGTCAGACGTGATGTCGATGGGGACACCAAAACGTGCAATCCAACCGCTTAGTAAAGCCTTCGCAACTACCGGCGCTGTTATGTTCGGTATAGGCAGCGCGTCTGGCCATCGGGTGTAACGGTCGATCACTGTGAGGCAGTATCTGTTACCTTCCGACAATGGAAATGGGCCCACTATATCAAGGTGTAAGTGTCCAAAGCGTTGACTGGGACACTCTCGACGCTGCAATGGACTGGTGTTGTGTCGGTTGATTTTGCTGCGTTGGCACTGAATGCTGTTTCTGGCAAAAATTTTGCTGTCACGTTGAATACCTGGCCACACAAATCGTTCGACCATCATCTTCGCGGTGGCGCGCATGCCGGGATGTGACAAGTTGTGTGTTGCTTGCAAGAAGGCTGGACGAAATTTTGATGTCACGAAAGGACGTAAACGGCCTGTAGAGATGTCACATACAACCTTCTTCGAGCTGGAAGGTAATACAAAGGTTGCAGTTGATGGAAGCAGCTGTTAGTGATTGGATTCGTGACAGCAGATCGGCAGCGACATTGTTTTTGCCTTTAACATGACGAATGTCTGTTGTGATCTGCGATATGAAGTCCAGCTGTCTGACTTGTCGATCCAAAGCCTTGTGTGAAAGTTGACGAAAAGCAAATATGAGGGGCTTATGATCCGTATACACATGGCATGTACGGCCCTCTAACATGTAACGAAAATGACGCATGGCGAAATATAAGGCGGTTAATTCGCGATCGTAGGTGCTGTAGCGTGCTTCAGCCGAAGAAAACTTGCGCGAGAAGAATCCAAGAGGTTGGAGAGCGTTATCTACAATTTGATTTAAAGAGCACCTGCTGCGAAGTCGGAGGCATCTACCCAAAGAAAAAGTTCGGAATTAGGTAATGGGTGTGCTAGCATAGCACAGTTAGCTAGTTGAATTTTACAAGCCTCGAAATGCCGTTTCGAATTCTCAGTCCAAGCCAGAGTTGTGTTGTCGTTTCTCTTATTGCCAGGAATCATTGCGAAAAGCGGGCCTTGATGCTCCAAGGCATTAGGCAGAAATCTACGGTAAAAGTTGAGCATTGCCAGAAAACGTTGGAGATCCTTGGCGACAGTCGGAAGTGGGAAGTTCGTAAGCGCTTCCACACGGCTGTGCAACGGACGGATACCATCTTTAGTAATGGAATGGCCTAAAAATTCTAGCTCCGAAACGCCGAACTGCGATTTTGCAACGTTGATGGTTAAATTGTATTCTTTTAAATGGTTGAAGGCTAAACGGAGGTGTTTTTTATGCTCTTCCATGGACTTCGATGCAATGCAAACATCATCCAAGTACGTGAATGCAAAATCTAGACCTCGAAAGACCTCGTTGATTAAACGCTGGAATGTTTGGGCCGCATTCCTCAGACCAAACCTCATATGGGTAAATTCATATAACCCAAACGGTGTAGTAATGGCGGTTTTGCAGATATCATCCGGGTGTATCGGTACTTGGTGAAAGACTTTCTGCAAATCGATTTTTGAAAAAATATTTTTACCTGCTAAAATCGTAGAAAAATCCTGAAGGAATGGCAGCGGGTAGCGGTCCGGAACAGTCACAGCGTTTAAGGCTCTGTAATCGCCACAAGGTCTCCATGAACCGTCTGCTTTAAGTACTAAATGCAAGGGGCTCGCCCAGTTGCTGTCAGATGGGCGGCAAATACCGAGCTTGATTAGCAGTTCAAATTCTGCGCGTGCTGCTGATAGCTTCTCCGGCGATAGACGTCGCGGTCGGGCGTAGATAGGTTGCCCAGTCGTGATGATGCGATGAACAACAGATGCGTTTGTACGAACCCCAAGTGGTGTAGCGAAGGTAATCTCAGCAAATTCTCTAAGAATGTCTGAAAAATTCTGCGTAGAGTTAATTGTAGAAATGCTTGGAGTCATTTGTTGTGTCACTGAGCACGGTGCTTTAAGTAGAGTTGTGCGATCGACTAGGCGTTGTCCTTGTAAGTCAACGATTAGACCATGACGACCGAGAAAATCAGCGCCTAATATGGTTTGCGAAACGTCCGCTATAATAAAATTCCAAAGGAATTCGCGTCGCAGATTTAGGTTGAGTTTGAGTAGCACTTCACCATAGCTAGGAACGGGGAAACATTCGCGGCAAACAGTTTCATTGAGGTTGGGCATGCTCGAGCTAATTTTGTTGACTTCGGTATGACAGAAACGTCTGCTCCTGAATCGATTAGAAATTTCATGTTAGTGGATGTGTCATAAATACAAAGTCGGTAACTTTTCTTGGTATCAGAGTGTTTGCCAGTCTCTAATACTGAATTAGCTGAACGTGCCTATTGAGAACTGCTTGCCGTTTCTGGTTGTGCGAAGGAGCACGGTTGACGGCACTTGGTAGCCTTGTTGCCATATTTAAGATGATGCCTGAGTTTCAGTGATAATCTCGCAAACTTGTTCACCTTTTAATGCCAAACATTCAGTTATGGAATTGGCAATTTTAATTTTTTCACTGATCGGCACGTTGGTTGCAATGATGGCCGCCTGTGTATACGGTGGTAAGCGACTCATCCAAAGATCGTGTAGAATACTATCGCTTAGTGCTGGGCCTGGAGTGCGACGCATTTCGTTGTACAAGTCGCTAGGGCGTCGATCACCGAGTGTTAGCTCCTTCAAAACGCGTTGGAGGCGGCATTGTTGGCTCTCCGTAAAGTTTTCAATTAATTTTTGCCGGATGTAATTGTATTTGCCAATTGGGGGTGCAGCATCAACAATTGTGCGCAATTCCATAAGTTTTGCTGGAGGAACGCATGCAAGCACGATGTTGAACTTTGCTGAGTCGGTGGAAATGTGTGAAGCCTCAAACCAGAAGTCAAGCGAGTAGAAGTACGCCTCAATGTTATCTTCCGACATCGTCGGCAATGGGAGTCGTGGCAAAAATTTTGTGTCGCACGGCCTTCTGGAGCGCTTCCTCCATCGGTTACTGCTAAGCTGGCGTTTAAGCTCATTCTTTTGGAAATTATTTTTTAATTTTTTAAACATACGCGGGTCACCAATATAGTTGTTTTAATCACGTGTTCAGATAAAAAGGAATGTGTTATAAAGGTTATCGTGTAGTGTTGTATTTATAAAGGAGTGAATTCAGGGTTGTATTTCTTATAAAAGTTAATTAGTAAATTGTGGCAACATTGAAGTGTTCGGTGGTTACGCCACATATATATATATATATATATATATATATATATATATATATATATATATATATATATATATATATATGTATATATATGTGTATATATATATATATATATATATATATATATATATATATATATATATATATATATATATATATATGGAATATAAAATAGGAGATAAAACTGAACTTTGGGGTACACCAGCAGGGATTTTACGTATAATAGAGTACTCATTACCTATTTTTACTACAAACGTTCTTTCAGATAAAAAGCTGCTTATAATCTTTTGCATGTGGATAGGATATCCAAAAGTTTCAATTTTATAGATTAAACCATTATACCATATGGAATCAAAGGCTTTCTCAATGTCTAACAGTACTACTCCAGTGCTTCTCCTATTATTTTTGTTGCTTTGGGTAAGACTTACTATTCTCTTAACCTGATGAACTTTGGAATGATCTTTTATGAATCCAAACTGCTCATTCTGTAATATATCATGAATTTCAGTGAATTCATAAAGCCTTTTCAATATAATTTTTCAAAGACTTTATTCAGTGTGCTTAACATACTAATGGGCCAATAATTTTTTTTGAGACTTGGCATCTTTACCTGCTTTCAGTATTGGTACAACTTTGGCATTCTTAAATATTTTTGGGAAATATCCATTATTTAGGCACCAATTGAAAAGTTTTGTTACGATGTTGAAAAATGTATCCGACATGTTTTTAAGTATTATAGCACTAATGCCGTCAATACCAGGAGCTTTTGAGTTATGTAAAGTATGAATAAAGAATTTAACTTCATCTTTTGTTGTATTGTACTTTTGTGAGTTGTCAGTAATAATTTGATTTCTTAACCATGCAATGTGTGTTGAAACTTTACGGTCATTGATTGATGTTAAATTGCGCACGTAGTTGCATGAATGTTTTAAAGCATTTATTTATTTATTTAAGTCAATGGATACAATAATAATCCTTACTGACTAGCAACTTAAAGTAAATGTACAAATAAAATAAGTTATTTAATTGCCATTTAAAGATACTATTTGGCAGAGATATATCTAAGTATTCACAATAGCTGTTAAATAATTTCAGTGATTTATTAATTGGCTCATTAATTGCATAACCGGTTCTATGAAATTCAATATGAAAAAAGTAATATTTCCTAAGAGATCTCTGAGGAACGGATATATTTATATTAGCAAGTAACTCAGTACAGTCAATATTACTATTGACAACTCCATGAAGGAATAACAGAGCAGAGATTTTTCTGCGGACATCTAAGGATTTCATTGAGATCCATATACATCTATGCTCATAAGAAATTAAAGGAGTTGAAAAATACAGAGAAGAAAACACAAATTTTAGAAACTTAATTTGAACTTTTTCCAGGCGATATATGTGTATCTTAGCATTAGGGCTCCAAATAAAGGATGCATATTCCAACAAAGATCGTACAAACGATGAGAAAATAATTTTTTTAGTATCAAAATCAAAATTCATAGTATTCCGCTTAAGAAAGCTTAGAAGAGAATAAGCTCTCGGAATTATATAACTTAGGTGATTAACAAAAGATAATTTATTATCAAAAACAACACCAAAGTCAAGGATCTCATAAAAAATGTTTATACTTTGATGGTTCATTAGATAAGAAGTATTTAAAGTATGGCGGCATCAATAAATAATATTTGCTTTATCTTTTCCATTATATATAGTAGTGCCATCTACCGTTAAACTGTCAACTGTTGATTGCTTGCCTTTTATTGCTTTTGTTAATTTCCAAAACTTTTTATTACCTGGTGGCAACTTTTGCAGAAACTGATACCAGCTGTTATTCCTGTCTTCTTTGATATGAACATTTATAAACAAAGTCAGATGTTTTAGCATAGCCAATATTTGGGTACGTTCTGACGGAATATAACATTTTCGTCGACATCTGTTTCTTTGGCCAATTAAATACAAACTTAAGTCAGATATTTTTCTTTGCCAAATTTGTTTTTCACCCATGGGTATTCTTTTGGACGCTTCCTGTAAAATAAGCGTTATACCTTCAAAGGCTGATTCGATGTTTAGTTCTGTGATAACAAATGATTGTAAGTTATTATTTTTTAAATTGTCATCTACCCTTTTGTTTATTGTCTTCCAGTTTGCCATTATATATAATGGGACCTTGATCGTGGTTTCAACTACCGGGCCATATATCTTACAGATCATTGGCACGTGATCTGAGTTAAGTAATTCCGGAAACGTTTCAATTTGTGAAGAGCGTAAAGATAAGTTTGTTAACATAATATCGACTACGGAAGATTGTCTGGTTATAAGGTTTTGGCTGAATCTAGTGAAAGAGTTGGGAGCATATATATAGTAATGAGAGCCAAGTTGATGGTTAAAGAGATAACTTCCTGCTGAATTATTCTGCAAGCATCCCCATGATGAGTGTTTGGCATTAAAGTCACCGAAAATAATAAATTCGTGTGTTGACTCTGTGATTATGTCAAGGTCATTACCGAAGTTTGGTGTGAGTCTTGGACAGTAGGCTGACGTAAATCTTAATATCCACCATGGGTGCTGCGACCTTCTCTATATACTTTATAATTTGCTAGTTTAAATCTGTGATTTGGCTTAAGGAACGTTTCATTAATTGAGATTATATCTATTTGTTTTTCACGAATAAAATTTTCTATTTGAGCCTCTGAGTTAGTTATACCTTGGGCATTCCAGTGCATAAGTTTAAGGTAACATTTTGCTTGATTATATGACATGCATCGATAGCTTCAATATATATATATATATATATATATATATATATATATATATATATATATATATATATATATATATATATATATATATATATATATATATATATAATTGTTCATTAGAAATATTATTTCTTTCATCAAAATGATGATTAACACTGGTCATTTTTGCATATGATACTTTTTCTTTGTTAACTGATTTTCCTTTTGAGTGAGAAATGTCTTTTTCTAATGAGGAGACTATGTTATTTCTGGGAAAAATACCCCTTTGCGGTTTTTTATAGTTGGATACTTTATGCCGTATTTCTACGTAATCTTTTCGTGATGAGCACTGCGTGTCGTCAGCGCGATGGTTAACATTTTTTAAGCCTCTTTTTGTGCAGTTAAAACATTTATAAATAACTGGTCCATCCACTGGAGTTTAGCTTAGTAGACAATTAGCATATTCGTGGGGTCCGCCGCATCCTACGCATTCTGAGGCTCTATGGCAATTTGCGGATCCGTGACCATACATGACACATTTCGTGCATTGCGTTGGTCCTCTAGATCGCCGGAGGGGGTTTCTCCAATGCACAACAACATCATAAACATATTTTATTTTAATTACTTCACGTTTAGTTGCATGCTCATTTTGAATTCCAACATGTATAGGGCATCATCTACTGTTGTTCTGCTTGTTTCGACCTCCTTTATATTTTCAAGTTCAGTGTTGAACTTTTGCTTGAATTCATCCACAATTGTCCTCGTCGCAATTTTTGGTAATCCAAATAGCATTAACTTAAACGTTTTATTGTTTTTAACAGGGTGTGCGTAGAATTGCATCCTATCTACCTTCAACCTTCTAATGACGACGTCAACATCAGTTTTTGAATTTGGTATTAACTTTGTTCCAATCAAAATTCTCTTGTACTTCTTTCATTTGGAAGTCATTTTATAACCAAATAAATGAAAATTAATAAAAATATTTAGACTTTGTAACCTTGTCGGCTCTTTAGTTTTTAATAAAAGAACTGGGAACGTACAATTTTACAGCAAAGCGAAGTTGACTGCAGTTTAGGGGTGATACCAGACCGCATAGCACATAGCGCCATCTCTAAGATCATTACAATCTCGGCCGACCTGACACCACAATAGCCCCGATTGTCAGCCTTTAGATATATCTAACTACTCTAAATCTAAAAATTCATCCTCCAAAAATTCATAGTCCTCATAATCGAAAGTGTTACCTTCAGAATCCAATAAATTCTCTACTACTTTTTTTGGTTCCAGCCACTTTCTTAACCTAGTCGCATCCACAATTCCAACATATGGTATCTGCGTGATTTAACAATTTTCAACATCCGAAATTTCATAACGGTCATTACCCAGCTGTTTCCGAATGATATACCGTTCGCGATATTTTAGTATAAATTTTTTGTTTACACCAGCAGTTGTGTCGGCATTCTTCAACACTACATAGTCCCCTATTTTAAACGATCTGGCTTGTTTGTGATGTCGATTAAAATAATTCCAGTTGTACG
Source organism: Germaria angustata (assembly GCA_963681545.1). Classification (NCBI taxonomy): domain Eukaryota; kingdom Metazoa; phylum Arthropoda; class Insecta; order Diptera; family Tachinidae; genus Germaria; species Germaria angustata. The sequence continues at coordinate 83,901,516 of OY812998.1, forward strand.
ATTGGGATTTCTCGATGGATTCCAAGGCACTCTTCCTGAGGGAGTCCAAGTCCCTTGATTCACCCCCATAGTTGTCCTGTAAGTACTCGGTCAACTCATCTCACCCCTCTGTTCGGTCCCAAATAACATTCTACTAGGTGATTTCCCTGTCTAGGAGTGAACGGTATTATTAATAGTGAACTCTGCGCTTGACAATTTGTCCACCCAATCCGAGTGTTCAATAGGCTCAGTAAGTTTAGCCAACATTGCCCTCAGGTCCCGATTCACTCTCTCTACCTGACCATCAGATTGCGGTGAGCCCACAGAAATCTTCACATGTGTAATATTCCGTTCGGATAGGAACCTCCCAAATTCACCCGAAGTGAAACATGCCCCTCTGTCACTGATTATCCGTCTAGGTCTACTATAATACTCAAAATATTTCCGCAGTTCGCAACATACTTCCCTCGTGTTCGGTGAGTTTACTGCGTAAAGTTTGGTAAATTTTGTAAAGGCATCAATTACCACTAAAATATGCCTCCGTTTTGACTTCAGCGAGGGCAGAGGACCGTAATGATCAACGTGTAATGTATCAAATGGAATTGGTTTTTTCCTAATATTGTACAGGTTCCGCTCCCTTTTCTCTACTGGTGCAAAATAAAATATACACTTCAAACAGTTTCGAATAAATGTATTAAATTTGTCCCTCATATTCTTGAACCAATAGTTCCTGCATATCTGGTTTATACACTTCTCAATGCCCACGTGCCCATATCCCTCGTGAGTCTGGCGCATACTATTCTCCTTCAGCTCCGAAGGAAAATATAATTGTTTCTGTCCCTGTGGGCCCCAACGAAAAACCAAACCATTCTCCAAAACATACCTCCTTAATTCGCTCATCCCTTGATTGCGTGATCTGTATATTCATGTCCACATCGCAATGCTCAATAGCCTCCACACAAGGCATACGACTCAATGCATCGACATGTGCCATCAATTCATCCCTTCGGTGCCTGACCCTATATTCAAAATTCTCCAACTACAGCGCCCACCGTGCTATTCTTTGTTTTTATTAATTTCTTGTCCAGAGTTAATGCCAATGAGTTATAGTCCGTTACAATTGTGAACGAAATTCCCTCCAAATACAAGTGGAATCTTCTCAGAGCATAAATTATTTAGCTCGAAACTATGGTACCTCGATTCCGCAGCCGTAGTTCATTTTGAATAATACGCTCTTGGATGAAATTTTCAGTCTTCCTGCTTCTGCAGCAAGACTGATCCGAAGCCCTTTGAACTAGCGTCGATGTGAAATTCCGTCTCTCGCGTCGGGTTATATAGAGTGAGAACAGGAGACTCTATTAGTTTTTCCTTCAGAATCAGAAATGCCTCTGTGCATTCATCTGTCCACTTAAATGATTCATTCTTTAGGTTGGTTAATGGTCTTGCAATTCTCGAAAAATTAGGAAAGAATCGCCTAAAAAATGAAAATAGGCCCAAGCACCTCCGTAGCTCCTCAAATTCCGTAGGCATAGGGAATTCTAGAATAGTCTTAATATGTTCATTATTGGGGCGTATGCCCTTGCCATTCACCCGATATCCTAGATAATCCAGTTTGGAGTGAGCGAATTTAGATTTTTTCAAGTTCAGTCTCAAGCTCGCGACCCTTAAAGTTTTTAATACTCAGATGCTCTTCAAAGGTCTCAGTAGCGATGCTTATATCATCCAGGTACACCACAATTCTCCCCGAATCTATAAAATCTTAAAAAACCCCAGTTATGAAACGTTGAAATACTGACCATGCATTCTTCAAGCCAAATGGTGTAAAACAAAATTCGAACTGACCCATAGGTGTAACAAAAGCAGTTTATTGGATCGAGTCCTCGTGCATTGGAACTTGGTGAAAACTCTAAGTCCAGCGTTGAAAAAAACTTCTTGTTGCCCAAGTAGTCCAAACAGTCCTCAATAATCGGAAGAGGATAATTATCTTCCAAAGTAACTCTATTTAACGCCCTGTAATCCACGCACATCCTTAAGTCACCACTCTTCATTCTCACTAACACAATTGGAGACGCATAGGGTGATTCACTATGCCGAATTATCTTCTTTTCCAAAAGTTCCTCCAGTTTCATTTTCACTTCGTTACGCTCACGATATGATAATCCCCTTGGCCCGCTATACACCGGTATATCGGTCGTAAGTCTAATCTTCACACTACAGTCTGCCGGTACATGAGACCTGCACGAAATTTCAAAATAACTCCCGCTTATAACTGACTCAAGCCTCAATAAATTCCTAGCACCTAACTCCTTGTTCATGTCAATACCAACTTCATCCCCAACCGTACAAATTGTCTGCATTAATTCTACGCACTCGTCGTTCTCCTCGACTATGTCGACTAACGACACGTCATTATCAATCGGAACATTCATCCCCGAAACAACTTGGTCCGACCCGTTTATGAAATTTTTGATCCTTCTATCCCTCCCCATTATCAAATCAGGTCCCACAAAATCCTCTCCCCCAATACAATTTTTGGCAGATAAAATATTTGATAAATTATGATCATTAACAGCAGCTGGAATCATACCTATACTCAGTGGACTTCTGAATATTTTCAAGAACATAAGCGCATTGACAACTTCTTTATTTGGTTTTTTTATTGACATATTCAAATTCATTTTTATTAACATATCTCTATCATAACTTAAAATTTTTCTCCATTGATATAATAATATATTCATTTTATTTAAAAGGTCCCCACCTATAAGGAGCGGCATTACAGTTTCTTCATCTGCCAAAATATAAAAATTATGAATTACTTTTATTTTCCCGAAAGATACTTCACATTTAATAATGCCCAACATACTTATTTTATAATTTCCGATACCGCGATATCACGTCAATCTTTTCGATTCCTCGGTGAAGATTGGGATGACAGATTTCTATAAAACTAATAGGGCTACCCGTGTCATTTTGCGCTTATATTCAAGAAAAAAGGCAACACTTACTATTTGATAAGCTCCTATTGAATCATCAGACTTATTTACTATTGGAACAGCGAATCTCTTCTTCTTCAGCCAGTCATGATGGAAATGTCCTACTTCAGCGCAAATGAAAGAAGAATTTGCTGAATACTTCGGTTGCGGGCAGCGTTCCTGATAATGCCTAAATTGAGAGCAATTAAAACATCGCACTTCAGCGTCGGATATTTTAGCCACATCCCCTCCATTAGCAGCTGTGACTCTGGGTTTGATCACTATTGTGGTGTTATTTAATTTTTGGGGCCTGTATCGCGCTGCCTGACGCCTTTGCTCGTAGCGGTCCATGCGCTTTATCAGCTCGTCTATAGTGACCGCACTATACAAATATTTTGTAGCTAAGTTGTTGTCTGGTAAGCCGTCAATTATTATATCGACAAACTCTCATTCATCAATGTCTGACTGGGAAGCTATGGCCTGCATTGCGACCAAATAGCTCAGGCACGACTCCTCCGGTTTCAACGTACGAGGCCGCAGTTGGCGGTACACATCCTGCCGTGAAATAGTTCGCTTAAACATTTTTAGCAGGCTAGCTTTCAGTTGACCTATATTTGTCGTGTGCTTCTTTGCGGTACCCATCACTCTCCGCCGGATGCCAACACACTTTTCTCTATCTGTATAGTAGCACATGTCCGCGTAGTCTTCAAACTGCACAAACCACTTGCACACATCATAGTAGTCGTCCCCACTAAACGTCGGTACAGCGGCGTCAAGTTCGGATAAATCTACCCGGTGGACATTAGATACCCGGCGTTAATTTTCCTCTATGGCTTTAACTTCCCGTCGCAATTTCAGAATTTCCATGTGTTAATGTCAAAAGCTTCTCCAAGCCATTGCCATTAATTACTGTGATGTACAAAATTTGTCCCTTTAATTTTAAGATATATATATATATATATATATATATATATATATATATATATATATATATATATATATATATATATATATATATATATATATATATATATATATATATATATGCTGAATGTTGCAAAAGCAACCTGTCGCACTTGCTCATAATGCCTAATTGTTCCGCCATATTGGTAAGAGGTCAAAAACTCTGTTTCCTTTTGAGAAAAGATCAAATCTAGCGGTCTTGTTCTAAGAGCAGCCGAGCTGAAAGGGGTTTGGTGTTTTCTGAGTTACAAAACGATTAACTTTCTTTGTTTAATCGATGGGCTCAGAGATTGATTATAAATAATATTTCCAACCAGATTCCACGCAAAGGTATTCTCCCTGAGCGAAATATTGGTCCTTCGAACCGGATTGGAAAATAACAACCTATATAATTATATCTCTGAGAATTCAACATTGGATAGCGCGTTCACATTCACATACCTACATATCAACATACATACAACATACATCTGTAAAGTCAATCTACAGTAAAAAGGTACGTTCTGTTTTTTGCTTGTTACTTATTTCAGTATGAGAAGTGCATTTCATAAAAGTTCATAAAAGAAAAGAAATTTGCTCTTGTTCTGAGTGCTGTCTGTTGTAGTCTTCATAAATCGCTACAAAAGTTGAAAATAAAAATAAAATTAATTATTTCCATTCAAATTTATTATTGAATACAAATAAAATTAAATATAAAATATAAAAATATATCTTCGACATACATACATATGTACAAATGTACATATTCACAAACATAAATAAGTACACATATAGACGGCCACCAACAATTATTCTACAGAGGATTAACTAACCAGTAAGTGATATTAAAAAATGTAAAGCAAATTATTCCCTGCAATATTAAAAAAAAGGGTGAAGGATTTCATTCATCACTACCAGGAAAATATCCTCCTTCGTCCATTTTTTTGTATTTCATAATATTTAGCTTCAATTGCATTTTTCATATTCATTTGTTAATTTTTTCATGCTAATTTTAGCAGACAGTTATTTGTAAATTCCTAAAGATTAAAATCTCTTTCCCATATTACATTACATTACTGTTAAATGTTAACATTATTAATTCCTGGAATTTAACTCGTTGATGCTCATTAATAACAGAATCTCTTGTGATCATTACACAGTCATCTGCTCTTTGCATTCGCTAGTTTGTTCCAGTCATCTTTGAATTAATGTTACCGTAGTGGTACAATAATAAATCATTCACTACATTAGCTCGTCATATTTCCTAAATTCTAAATATTACATAATAAAATGAATTTTCAATTTCTTTAATTTTCAAACGAAAATAAAACATATAGAAAACTCAGTTTTTTTTCCAATTACAAGCAATACCTTGATATTTGGCACAAACTGAAAAAGGTGTTTGAAAAATAATAATAATAAAATAAATAAACCTTGTTGGTTTTTTTTTTGCTTCCAGTATTTCAAATACACACCTTCTCGGGTATGGAAAATAAGTCAGTTTGCCCTTTAAAGCTTATTTGCAGAATTTATAAGTTAATGTAGATATTGCACAACGGTAACACTCTCTCTTTGCATTTTGTTTTGGAAAGATTTATTCAATCTGGAACTAAAGAGCGACAAATTGGAATTTGCATACAATGTACAAAAGGCCTATTCGCATGCATATTGGTTCATATTATATTTGCAGTATATGAGTTAATATTTTTTTTAACTTTATTGAATGTCCATTACTAACCAATGTTTATGGTCGATACAAAATATTTTTGTCGCAGCCATATTTGTTTAATTACTATGCTTCTATTTTCACTTATATCCCATGATAAGAAAATAGATTATTTCCTTTTTTCAACCGTGTTTAAATACTGTTCCTGCTGTGCACCTAACTACCGTTTTCGGTGTATTCCAATAAGCTTACATTCAGTGTTTGTTTTTTGTTGTGGTGTTATAACTACACGAACGCACCTTATATTCAAAGTGTTCGCTGGAATACAATTTATATTTATAATTTAATAAAGGTGACTGACCCTTTGAATATATTTTATGTTTCACAGCTGATCTACATTCCAATAATCCAAATACATGAAATCTTTTTTGATCATGTCACTTAAATCTATGCATACATTCAATACATATTAATTGATGCTCTCATGCAAGATCAATAATAAATAAGTTTCACATGAAAAAAAGGTCTTCTACTCATATAATTTTATGAATTTTAATTAATATATTTTATTTATTTGGGGATTTCGAATTGAAAGTTATTTTGTTCTCTAGGGTTGCAAATCCTCCCGTTCCTGGTGTAATCTTGCGATTAAAATTCCTTGGAGCAAAATTGCAACTGTTATTACAACCATTTGCGGACATATATTTTTTCCCTACTAAGTATAGAGAAGTTTACTTCTTGCCTTAGTCATTGGTTCTTTTCTTCGAGTTTTTTTTTTCCTCCTTATTTATTCATTATGTCCTTGGATCAATTTATACGCCTTGCTGATTGCATGGTAGAGTTTGAAGCTGACCTTAATGACAGCCAATTTCCCTTGACGTCAATTCATGCTCTAGAGGTTCATCGTTTTGAACTTAAGTCAAACTGGAGTCGAGTTAAGACAGCCTACGAAAAGTTCTTGATGGATGTGGAGAAGGAGGCTATGGATGAAGATGATGGTGATCGACTGGATATAGAATCAGTCAGAATTAAATACAAAAGCACGTACTCTACCTATTGCAGCTCTTTGATAAAATTGTCGGAGATATCTGAGTCCTTAAAGCCGAAAGCCAATACAGACTCAGAGTTTGTGCCGCCTCCAATTAATAATTCCTATAATGGGGCTGCATTTAACGGTTCTCTCCCTTCTGAAACTCACAGTCTCCATTTGCCTCCGGTAGACATAGAAAGTTTCCATGGGGATTATGCTTCGTGGCCCACATTTCGTGATATGTTTACTGCAATAGTTGTTAATTCAAGGGCTAGCCAAGTTGAGAAATTATTTTATTTAACTCAAAAAACAAAAGGTGAACCAAGGGAAATTGTCCAAAAAATTCCACTCACTAATCAAGGTTTTGACTTGGCTTGGAAAAATTTGTGTTTGCGCTATGAAAACCGTAGAGTTCTAGTTAATGGCCAATTGAAGATTCTTTTCAACCTTCAGACCATCCACTCTGAGTCGGCTAAGGCACTGAAACAGTTACAACGGGATATAAACTCGAGCATTTCCATTTTGAAATTATATGACATAGACGTAGCAAGTTGGGATCCAATTTTGGTTTTTCTATGTACAAATCGCTTACCTGAAAATACATTAACATTGTGGGAGCAAGAACTGAAAGATAAAACAGCTATTCCGCAATGGGGGCACTTAGATGAGTTCCTCACTAATCGCTATAGAACTTTAGAATCGGTATCTGAAATTCGAGGGTCCAATAATTCAAGGAACTCTGACTCAAGACTTAAGTCCAGCTCCAATTCAAATTCGAACTAAAAAGTTCATAGTTTCCAGGCGAATTTTACTGGTTCGAAATGTCAGCTATGTCCTAATGATAACCATGCTATTCGCCTTTGTCCTAAATTTCTAAAAATGACTTACATGCAAAGATTGAATGAAATTAAAAGAGAAGGCCTATGTCTAAATTGTTTCTCCAAAACTCATACTGTAAGAAATTGTACCAGCAAAAATAGTTGCTTCAAATGTCGAAAAAGGCATAACACGCTACTGCACCGGGAAGTAGCTGAGCCAAGTACTCATGCACAGGTTGAAAGGGTCCGTAACAATTCCTTTTTAAATCCTAACTCAGCTCCATATTCTCGTGCAAATCCTACTTTATTACAGTCAACTCCTATTTCAGAATCCGACAAGGTCCAGTCTTGCTTTGCGACAAGTTTAAAAGGCGTTTTATTAGGCACAGCATGGGTTAATATTTTCTACGCGGGCACGACTTATCAGGCACACGCCTTGATAGACTTGGGTTCAGAAGGCACATTCATATCAGAACGTATGTTTAATCTTCTTAAACTACCTCCCCAGCGCACTAATGCACAAATTTCAGGCTTAAATATCACTGTTTCTGCCAAGGTTCACCGTAAGTGTTCCCTTGTATTGGGCTCCCAAGTCAACAGCCATATCGAAATTCCAGTTGATGCTTTCGTGGTACCTCATCTTTCAGATAATCTTCCCTCCCAAAATATTTCGAATTCTATATTTTCAAACCTTCCAAACATTCCACTAGCAGATCCTAAATTCTATTGCAGTGCAACGATAGACTTGCTGATTGGAGGTGATATTTTCCCTTCAATTGTTCGTACAGGCGTTATCCATGACGTTTGTGAATCCCTAATAGCCCAAGAAACAATTTTCGGATGGACACTTACAGGTCGTGTCACTAGTGCATCCAAGATTAATCGCACAATAGTTTCACATTTTTGTGAGATTGCCTTAGATAAGGAGATCTCTCGTTTTTGGGAGGTGGAGAATCTTCCTAAGAAGAACTTTATGTCTCCCTCTGATAGGTTTTGTGAGAATCTCTTTAAAGAAACAACAAAAAGAGATCACGATGGAAGGTACATTGTATCTTTGCCGTTTAAGGAAGGATTCTTAGAATCTCTGAAGTTAGGACAGTCGAGGTCAAGTGCAATGGCACAGTTCTTTCGTAACGAGGCTAAACTCCTTCGATCTCCAGGTTTCAAACGTGATTACGACAACGTAGTTCAGGAGTATGAAGTCTTGGGTCATATGTTAAAAGTTGAAATACCCACACAATCCGAAGTTTCAAATGTATACTACCTACCCCATCATGCGGTCATCAAGCCCGATAGTACCACAACCAAAGTTCGTGTGGTATTCAATGCTTCCGCACCTTCATCTAATGGCCAAAGCTTGAACTCATTGCTTCACATTGGACCAGTTCTTCAAAATGATCTTACTATTTTGATTCTAAAATGGCAGTTTTTCCGATTTGTCTTTAACGCCGACATACAAAAGATGTACAGACAGATCTTAGTAAATCCCAAACACACTCCATACCAGCGGATTTTATTTCGAAGTAATCCAAATGATCCGATTTGTGATTACGAATTGAAAACGGTAACATTCGGTGTCAATTGTGCACCGTATCTTGCCATTCGTACGTTACTACAACTAGCAGATGATGTTCAAAATGTTTTTCCTATTGCCAGTTCAATTCTGCGAAATTCCATGTACCTGGATGATGTCCTTGCAGGATCTCACACAAGACGTGAAACCATTAAAGCAAAAGAAGAGCTTGTCCATGCTCTCAACTCTGCTGGCTTTCAATTGAGAAAGTGGACGTCGAATTCCAAAGATATTTTAGCGCATATTCCACCCGATCATCTTCTTAATGAGGACTTTTTGAAGTTTGAGGATAGTAGTTCTGCTAAAACTCTCGGAATTCGGTGGAATGCATGTTCTGATGAATTCTATTTCAGTGCTTGTCCATTTCCAAAAAATACAGAGCCTACAAAAAGAGAAGTTCTTTCCCAAATCGCCAAGTTCTCTGATCCAGCTGGCTGGTTGGCACCATGTATTGTCCAAGCAAAAATCCTGATGCAAAAAATATGGATGGATGGAACAGGTTGGGACGAAGTCTTGGCATCAGAAACCCTTTCTCAATGGACGGCATTTCAAGCCAATTATTCCACGATCAATACCATTCGGATTCCTCGATGGATTGATTATTGTCCAAATGCCGATGTCCAATTCCATGGATTCTGCGATGCGTCTGAAAAAGCGTACGCAGCGGCATTATACGTACGAATATCATATCCTGGATTCGTTTCTACACATTTAATATCATCAAAAACTAAGGTAGCTCCTATAAAAACACTCTCTATTCCAAGGTTGGAGTTATGCGGAGCCGTTCTATTAGCTGAGATGGTGGAGAACCTTTTGCCACAGTTTGATGTCAAAAAATATTTTTTATACTGCTGGACGGATTCAACGATAGTGCTATCGTGGCTAGCAAAACCAGCCTGTAACTGGTTGACCTTTGTGGCAAACAGAGTGTCGAAGATTACTCAGGTTACCAATCCTTCGCAGTGGCATCATATAAATTCAGAAATGAATCCGGCAGATCTAGCCAGTCGAGGTATTTGCCCACAAGATCTACTAAATAATGAACTCTGGTGGTTTGGACCTAGATGGCTTAAAAGTGCTAGATCGCAATGGCCTATTCCTACCTCATCCGAAATTCCTAGCACGGATCTAGAAGTTAAACCTGTAAAAGCCCTATTTTCGTATTTTGCAAACTTCCACGATCTGCTTGATCGATTTTCTTCTTTTCCTAGAGCTTTACGGGTGATGGCATATGTTTACAGATTTTTCCATAGAACTCATAGTAGATACAGGCCCAATTTCTCTGAAAAGGTCAGAACAATTTCTAATGTCGAGCTTACTTATGTTCAGTCGAAACTTATTTCTGTCTCTCAAAAGGCATGGTACCCTAAGGAGTACAAAGCTCTTCATGATAAACAAATTATTTCTAAGTCCAGCAGTATTCTAAACTTAAACCCATTTATAGACTCAAAGGTAGTGATTCGGTCTGGCGGGCGATTACAATCGGCACCAGGTCTTACTTACAACGAGAAAAACCCAATTATTATTCCTTATAACTCCCAATATTCAAGGCTTTTAGTTCAATTTATCCACGACGTGAGCTTACATGGAGGAAACCAATTAGTCCTGAGACTACTAAGAACTCAATATTGGATTCCCAAAAAGAAAAACTTAATAAAAGCTACTATTAACAAGTGTAAGACCTGCATTATTTATAAGAAAAGATGTCAACGACAAATAATGGCCACTTTGCCAGCAGAAAGAACTGAAATAACACGTCCATTTACACATACTGGCTTAGATTTTACCGGGCCATTCGACGTTAAAAGTTATTCTGGACGTTCATGTCGCGTTTCAAAGGGATATGTATGCATTTTCGTGTGCTTTTCAACTAAAGCGATACATTTGGAGGCCGCATCTGATTTATCAACACAATCGTTTTTAGCAGCGTTTAGCCGTTTTGTATCACGTCGGGGGTGTCCGCTTCACCTTCATTCCGATAATGGTACCAACTTCGTAGGTGCCTCTAAAGTCTTAGCTAGAGAGTTCATTCAAACTTCGCAGCAATCTATAGAAGCAAATTATGCTCACCAGAATATTTCCTGGCATTTTATTCCAGCCGGAGCTCCTCACATGGGTGGGTTGTGGGAAGCTGGTGTAAAAAGCTTCAAAGCTCATTTCCGAAAGATTGCTGGAATCTACAAATACACCTTTGAAGAGTTATCAACTCTATTATCCAAAATTGAGTCCTGTTTAAATTCCAGACCAATTTCTTCAATATCCACTGATCCTAGTGATCTTTGTGCTCTGACGCCAGGACATTTTCTTATAGGTAGTCCAATACTAGCACCGGTTGATCCGCAGATAAATGACTCACCAATGTCCATCGTAAATCGATGGCAAAGACTAAAACTAATTCATCAAAATTTTTGTTCAAGATGGAAAACCGAATATCTGAAAGAGATGAATAAGAGAATCAAATGGCAAAAACCAGAGATCAATATTTGCGAAGGAGCGCTGGTAGTGATCAAAGATGAAAACCTCCCACCAAATTGTTGGCGACTTGGGCGTGTCGTGAAAACTTATACTGGTACCGATAGCCGCGTAAGAGTTGCTGACGTTTTTACTCAACGAGGCTTAATTACAAGGCCTGTAGTAAAACTCATACTTTTACCCACATTTTCTTAAATATCACTTCTATAGTATAATTTTCCTTATCAGTTCAATATGCCAAAAACTTCAATTGAATCCACGATATCCAAAACTGTTCTCAAGACCTGGCTTTCCGACAGCCCAAAGCACATTATTCGGATGGACTGTTTATGGTCCATGTAGCTTATAAAAAAAAAAAAAAATTAACAATAATACAAAAATGCACTATAGGGCAGTAATAAGCAAATTACAAAACGAACTTCTTTCTCTTTTTTTTTATTCCATTCAATTTTGAATTTATAATTATCTTAGTTTAAACGAAAGCCAATTGTTATTAGACAAATTCATTAAGAGTAATTAGCTAATATATTGAATTATAACTTACATATCTGTATAATGAATTAACTAATTTATATAATGACTTATATGTACTTAATTTTAAGGCTGAATATCACAATCTGTTTGTAGTTCCTGTAAGCAGAGTTTTTGACAACACCAAATTTCTACATTTATATCTCATTGCATATCCTGCAATCCGGGCGGCAATGTTAATGTCAAAAGCTTCTCCAAGCCATTGCCATTAATTACTGTGATGTACAAAATTTGTCCCTTTAATTTTAAGATTTATATATATATATATATATATATATATATATATATATATATATATATATATATATATATATATATATATATATATATATATATATATATATATATATATGCTGAATGTTGCAAAAGCAACCTGTCGCACTTGCTCATAATGCCTAATTGTTCCGCCATATTGGTAAGAGGTCAAAAACTCTGTTTCCTTTTGAGAAAAGATCGAATCTAGCGGTCTTGTTCTAAGAGCAGCCGAGCTGAAAGGGGTTTGGTGTTTTCTGAGTTACAAAACGATTAACTTTCTTTGTTTAATCGATGGGCTCAGAGATTGATTATAAATAATATTTCCAACCAGATTCCACGCAAAGGTATTCTCCCTGAGCGAAATATTGGTCCTTCGAACCGGATTGGAAAATAACAACCTATATAATTATATCTCTGAGAATTCAACATTGGATAGCGCGTTCACATTCACATACCTACATATCAACATACATACAACATACATCTGTAAAGTCAATCTACAGTAAAAAGGTACGTTCTGTTTTTTGCTTGTTACTTATTTCAGTATGAGAAGTGCATTTCATAAAAGTTCATAAAAGAAAAGAAATTTGCTCTTGTTCTGAGTGCTGTCTGTTGTAGTCTTCATAAATCGCTACAAAAGTTGAAAATAAATATAAAATTAATTATTTTCATTCAAATTTATTATTGAATACAAATAAAATTAAATATAAAATATAAAAATATATCTTCGACATACATACATATGTACAAATGTACATATTCACAAACATAAATAAGTACACATATAGACGGCCACCAACAATTATTCTACAGAGGATTAACTAACCAGTAAGTGATATTAAAAAATGTAAAGCAAATTATTCCCTGCAATATTAAAAAAAGGGGTGAAGGATTTCATTCATCACTACCAGGAAAATATCCTCCTTCGTCCATTTTTTTGTATTTCATAATATTTAGCTTCAATTGCATTTTTCATATTCATTTGTTAATTTTTTCATGCTAATTTTAGCAGACAGTTATTTGTAAATTCCTAAAGATTAAAATCTCTTTCCCATATTACATTATATTACTGTTAAATGTTAACATTATTAATTCCTGGAATTTAACTCGTTGATGCTCATTAATAACAGAATCTCTTGTGATCATTACACAGTCATCTGCTCTTTGCATTCGCTAGTTTGTTCCAGTCATCTTTGAATTAATGTTACCGTAGTGGTACAATAATAAATCATTCACTACATTAGCTCGTCATATTTCCTAAATTCTAAATATTACATAATAAAATGAATTTTCAATTTCTTTAATTTTCAAACGAAAATAAAACATATTGAAAACTCAGTTTTTTTTCCAATTACAAGCAATACCTTGATATTTGGCACAAACTGAAAAAGGTGTTTGAAAAATAATAATAATAAAATAAATAAACCTTGTTGGTTTTTTTTTTGCTTCCAGTATTTCCAATACACACCTTCTCGGGTATGGAAAATAAGTCAGTTTGCCCTTTAAAGCTTATTTGCAGAATTTATAAGTTAATGTAGATATTGCACAACGGTAACACTCTCTCTTTGCATTTTGTTTTGGAAAGATTTATTCAATCTGGAACTAAAGAGCGACAAATTGGAATTTGCATACAATGTACAAAAGGCCTATTGGCATGCATATTGGTTCATATTATATTTGCAGTATATGAGTTAATATTTTTTTTAACTTTATTGAATGTCCATTACTAACCAATGTTTATGGTCGATACAAAATATTTTTGTCGCAGCCATATTTGTTTAATTACTATGCTTCTATTTTCACTTATATCCCATGATAAGAAAATAGATTATTTCCTTTTTTCAACCGTGTTTAAATACTGTTCCTGCTGTGCACCTAACTACCGTTTTCGGTGTATTCCAATAAGCTTACATTCAGAGTTTGTTTTTTGTTGTGGTGTTATAACTACACGAACGCACCTTATATTCAAAGTGTTCGCTGGAATACAATTTATATTTATAATTTAATAAAGGTGACTGACCCTTTGAATATATTTTATGTTTCACAGCTGATCTACATTCCAATAATCCAAATACATGAAATCTTTTTTGATCATGTCACTTAAATCTATGCATACATTCAATACATATTAATTGATGCTCTCATGCAAGATCAATAATAAATAAGTTTCACATGAAAAAAAGGTCTTCTACTCATATAATTTTATGAATTTTAATTAATATATTTTATTTATTTGGGGATTTCGAATTGAAAGTTATTTTGTTCTCTAGGGTTGCAAATCCTCCCGTTCCTGGTGTAATCTTGCGATTAAAATTCCTTAGAGCAAAATTGCAACTGTTATTACAACCATTTGCGGACATATATTTTTTCCCTACTAAGTATAGAGAAGTTTACTTCTTGGCTTAGTCATTGGTTCTTTTCATCGAGTTTTTTTTTTCCTCCTTATTTATTCATTATGTCCTTGGATCAATTTATACGCCTTGCTGATTGCATGGTAGAGTTTGAAGCTGACCTTAATGACAGCCAATTTCCCTTGACGTCAATTCATGCTCTAGAGTTTCATCGTTTTGAACTTAAGTCAAACTGGAGTCGAGTTAAGACAGCCTACGAAAAGTTCTTGATGGATGTGGAGAAGGAGGCTATGGATGAAGATGATGGTGATCGACTGGATATAGAATCAGTCAGAATTAAATACAAAAGCACGTACTCTACCTATTGCAGCTGTTTGATAAAATTGTCGGAGATATCTGAGTCCTTAAAGCCGAAAGCCAATACAGACTCGGAGTTTGTGCCGCCTCCAATTAATAATTCCTATAATGGGGCTGCATTTAACGGTTCTCTCCCTTCTGAAACTCACAGTCTCCATTTGCCTCCGGTAGACATAGAAAGTTTCCATGGGGATTATGCTTCGTGGCCCACATTTCGTGATATGTTTACTGCAATAGTTGTTAATTCAAGGGCTAGCCAAGTTGAGAAATTATTTTATTTAACTCAAAAAACAAAAGGTGAACCAAGGGAAATTGTCCAAAAAATTCCACTCACTAATCAAGGTTTTGACTTGGCTTGGAAAAATTTGTGTTTGCGCTATGAAAACCGTAGAGTTCTAGTTAATGGCCAATTGAAGATTCTTTTCAACCTTCAGACCATCCACTCTGAGTCGGCTAAGGCACTGAAACAGTTACAACGGGATATAAACTCGAGCATTTCCATTTTGAAATTATATGACATAGACGTAGCAAGTTGGGATCCAATTTTGGTTTTTCTATGTACAAATCGCTTACCTGAAAATACATTAACATTGTGGGAGCAAGAACTGAAAGATAAAACAGCTATTCCGCAATGGGGGCACTTAGATGAGTTCCTCACTAATCGCTATAGAACTTTAAAATCGGTATCTGAAATTCGAGGGTCCAATAATTCAAGGAACTCTGACTCAAGACTTAAGTCCAGCTCCAATTCAAATTCGAACTAAAAAGTTCATAGTTTCCAGGCGAATTTTACTGGTCCGAAATGTCAGCTATGTCCCAATGATAACCATGCTATTCGCCTTTGTCCTAAATTTCTAAAAATGACTTACATGCAAAGATTGAATGAAATTAAAAGAGAAGGCCTATGTCTAAATTGTTTCTCCAAAACTCATACTGTAAGAAATTGTACCAGCAAAAATAGTTGCTTCAAATGTCGAAAAAGGCATAACACGCTACTGCACCGGGAAGTAGCTGAGCCAAGTACTCATGCACAGGTTGAAAGGGTCCGTAACAATTCCTTTTTAAATCCTAACTCAGCTCCATATTCTCGTGCAAATCCTACTTTATTACAGTCAACTCCTATTTCAGAATCCGACAAGGTCCAGTCTTGCTTTGCGACAAGTTTAAAAGGCGTTTTATTAGGCACAGCATGGGTTAATATTTTCTACGCGGGCACGACTTATCAGGCACACGCCTTGATAGACTCGGGTTCAGAAGGCACATTTATATCAGAACGTATGTTTAATCTTCTTAAACTACCTCCCCAGCGCACAAATGCACAGATTTCAGGCTTAAATATCACTGTTTCTGCCAAGGTTCACCGTAAGTGTTCCCTTGTATTGGGCTCCCAAGTCAACAGCCATATCGAAATTCCAGTTGATGCTTTCGTGGTACCTCATCTTTCAGATAATCTTCCCTCCCAAAATATTTCGAATTCTATATTTTCAAACCTTCCAAACATTCCACTAGCAGATCCTAAATTCTATTGCAGTGCAAAGATAGACTTGCTGATTGGAGGTGATATTTTCCCTTCAATTGTTCGTACAGGCGTTATCCATGACGTTTGTGAATCCCTAATAGCCCAAGAAACAATTTTCGGATGGACACTTACAGGTCGTGTCACTAGTGCATCCAAGATTAATCGCACAATAGTTTCACATTTTTGTGAGATTGCCTTAGATAAGGAGATCTCTCGTTTTTGGGAGGTGGAGAATCTTCCTAAGAAGAACTTTATGTCTCCCTCTGATAGGTTTTGTGAGAATCTCTTTAAAGAAACAACAAAAAGAGATCACGATGGAAGGTACATTGTATCTTTGCCGTTTAAGGAAGGATTCTTAGAATCTCTGAAGTTAGGACAGTCGAGGTCAAGTGCAATGGCACAGTTCTTTCGTAACGAGGCTAAACTCCTTCGATCTCCAGGTTTCAAACGTGATTACGACAACGTAGTTCAGGAGTATGAAGTCTTGGGTCATATGTTAAAAGTTGAAATACCCACACAATCCGAAGTTTCAAATGTATACTACCTACCCCATCATGCGGTCATCAAGCCCGATAGTACCACAACCAAAGTTCGTGTGGTATTCAATGCTTCCGCACCTTCATCTAATGGCCAAAGCTTGAACTCATTGCTTCACATTGGACCAGTTCTTCAAAATGATCTTACTATTTTGATTCTAAAATGGCAGTTTTTCCGATTTGTCTTTAACGCCGACATACAAAAGATGTACAGACAGATCTTAGTAAATCCCAAACACACTCCATACCAGCGGATTTTATTTCGAAGTAATCCAAATGATCCGATTTGTGATTACGAATTGAAAACGGTAACATTCGGTGTCAATTGTGCACCGTATCTTGCCATTCGTACGTTACTACAACTAGCAGATGATGTTCAAAATGTTTTTCCTATTGCCAGTTCAATTCTGCGAAATTCCATGTACCTGGATGATGTCCTTGCAGGATCTCACACAAGACGTGAAACCATTAAAGCAAAAGAAGAGCTTGTCCATGCTCTCAACTCTGCTGGCTTTCAATTGAGAAAGTGAACGTCGAATTCCAAAGATATTTTAGCGCATATTCCACCCGATCATCTTCTTAATGAGGACTTTTTGAAGTTTGAGGATAGTAGTTCTGCTAAAACTCTCGGAATTCGGTGGAATGCATGTTCTGATGAATTCTATTTCAGTGCTTGTCCATTTCCAAAAAATACAGAGCCTACAAAAAGAGAAGTTCTTTCCCAAATCGCCAAGTTCTTTGATCCAGCTGGCTGGTTGGCACCATGTATTGTCCAAGCAAAAATCCTGATGCAAAAAATATGGATGGATGGAACAGGTTGGGACGAAGTCTTGGCATCAGAAACCCTTTCTCAATGGACGGCATTTCAAGCCAATTATTCCACGATCAATACCATTCGGATTCCTCGATGGATTGATTATTGTCCAAATGCCGATGTCCAATTCCATGGATTCTGCGATGCGTCTGAAAAAGCGTACGCAGCGGCATTATACGTACGAATATCATATCCTGGATTCGTTTCTACACATTTAATATCATCAAAAACTAAGGTAGCTCCTATAAAAACACTCTCTATTCCAAGGTTGGAGCCGTTCTATTAGCTGAGATGGTGGAGAACCTTTTGCCACAGTTTGATGTCAAAAAATATTTTTTATACTGCTGGACGGATGCAACGATAGTGCTATCGTGGCTAGCAAAACCAGCCTGTAACTAGTTGACCTTTGTGGCAAACAGAGTGTCGAAGATTACTCAGGTTACCAATCCTTCGCAGTGGCATCATATAAATTCAGAAATGAATCCGGCAGATCTAGCCAGTCGAGGTATTTGCCCACAACATCTACTAAATAATGAACTCTGGTGGTTTGGACCTAGATGGCTTAAAAGTGCTAGATCGCAATGGCCTATTCCTACCT
Organism: Germaria angustata; assembly: GCA_963681545.1. NCBI lineage: Eukaryota > Metazoa > Arthropoda > Insecta > Diptera > Tachinidae > Germaria > Germaria angustata. The sequence continues at coordinate 83,919,932 of OY812998.1, forward strand.
CATCCGAAATTCCTAGCACGGATCTAGAAGTTAAACCTGTAAAAGCCCTATTTTCGTATTTTGCAAACTTCCACGATCTGCTTGATCGATTTTCTTCTTTTCCTAGAGCTTTACGGGTGATGGCATATGTTTACAGATTTTTCCATAGAACTCATAGTAGATACAGGCCCAATTTCTCTGAAAAGGTCAGAACAATTTCTAATGTCGAGCTTACTTATGTTCAGTCGAAACTTATTTCTGTCTCTCAAAAGGCATGGTACCCTAAGGAGTACAAAGCTCTTCATGATAAACAAATTATTTCTAAGTCCAGCAGTATTCTAAACTTAAACCCATTTATAGACTCAAAGGGAGTGATTCGGTCTGGCGGGCGATTACAATCGGCACCAGGTCTTACTTACAACGACAAAAACCCAATTATTATTCCTTATAACTCCCAATATTCAAGGCTTTTAGTTCAATTTATCCACGACGTGAGCTTACATGGAGGAAACCAATTAGTCCTGAGACTACTAAGAACTCAATATTGGATTCCCAAAGGGAAAAACTTAATAAAAGCTACTATTAACAAGTGTAAGACCTGCATTATTTATAAGAAAAGATGTCAACGACAAATAATGGCCACTTTGCCAGCAGAAAGAACTGAAATAACACGTCCATTTACACATACTGGCTTAGATTTTACCGGGCCATTCGACGTTAAAAGTTATTCTGGACGTTCATGTCGCGCTTCAAAGGGATATGTATGCATTTTCGTGTGCTTTTCAACTAAAGCGATACATTTGGAGGCCGCATCTGATTTATCAACACAATCGTTTTTAGCAGCGTTTAGCCGTTTTGTATCACGTCGGGGATGTCCGCTTCACCTTCATTCCGATAATGGTACCAACTTCGTAGGTGCCTCTAAAGTCTTAGCTAGAGAGTTCATTCAAACTTCGCAGCAATCTATAGAAGCAAATTATGCTCACCAGAATATTTCCTGGCATTTTATTCCAGCCGGAGCTCCTCACATGGGTGGGTTGTGGGAAGCTGGTGTAAAAAGCTTCAAAGCTCATTTCCGAAAGATTGCTGGAATCTACAAATACACCTTTGAAGAGTTATCAACTCTATTATCCAAAATTGAGTCCTGTTTAAATTCCAGACCAATTTCTTCAATATCCACTGATCCTAGTGATCTTTGTGCTCTGACGCCAGGACATTTTCTTATAGGTAGTCCAATACTAGCACCGGTTGATCCGCAGATAAATGACTCACCAATGTCCATCGTAAATCGATGGCAAAGACTAAAACTAATTCATCAAAATTTTTGTTCAAGATGGAAAACCGAATATCTGAAAGAGATTAATAAGAGAATCAAATGGCAAAAACCAGAGATCAATATTTGCGAAGGAGCGCTGGTAGTGATCAAAGATGAAAACCTCCCACCAAATTGTTGGCGACTTGGGCGTGTCGTGAAAACTTATACTGGTACCGATAGCCGCGTAAGAGTTGCTGACGTTTTTACTCAACGAGGCTTAATTACAAGGCCTGTAGTAAAACTCATACTTTTACCCACATCTTCTTAAATATCACTTCTATAGTATAATTTTCCTTATCAGTTCAATATGCCAAAAACTTCAATTGAATCCACGATATCCAAAACTGTTCTCAAGACCTGGCTTTCCGACAGCCCAAAGCACATTATTCGGATGGACTGTTTATGGTCCATGTAGCTTATAAAAAAAAAAAATTTAACAATAATACAAAAATGCACTATAGGGCAGTAACAAGCAAATTACAAAACGAACTTCTTTCTCTTTTTTTTATTCCATTCAATTTTGAATTTATAATTATCTTAGTTTAAACGAAAGCCAATTGTTATTAGACAAATTCATTAAGAGTAATTAGCTAATATATTGAATTGTAACTTACATATCTGTATAATGAATTAACTAATTTATATAATGACTTATATGTACTTAATTTTAAGGCTGAATATCACAATCTGTTTGTAGTTCCTGTAAGCAGAGTTTTTGACAACACCAAATTTCTACATTTATATCTCATTGCATATCCTGCAATCCGGGCGGCAATGTTAATGTCAAAAGCTTCTCCAAGCCATTGCCATTAATTACTGTGATGTACAAAATTTGTCCCTTTAATTTTAAGATATATATATATATATATATATATATATATATATATATATATATATATATATATATATATATATATATATATATATATATGCTGAATGTTGCAAAAGCAACCTGTCGCACTTGCTCATAATGCCTAATTGTTCCGCCATATTGGTAAGAGGTCAAAAACTCTGTTTCCTTTTGAGAAAAGATCGAATCTAGCGGTCTTGTTCTAAGAGCAGCCGAGCTGAAAGGGGTTTGGTGTTTTCTGAGTTACAAAACGATTAACTTTCTTTGTTTAATCGATGGGCTCAGAGATTGATTATAAATAATATTTCCAACCAGATTCTACGCAAAGGTATTCTCCCTGAGCGAAATACCATGCGCAGTTTCAAATTTTTAAGCTCCTCTTCAAGGCTAATATTCTTCGATAAATCCGTAGCAGATCCAGCCGCAGAAGAAATATAGGTCGGAAGCACAGCGGTTTTATAATTTACGTCGTAATGACTTGCAGTTTTAGCCACTCGAACACCAGCGGCGGTAGGGTTTGCAGAAACAGCGATATCATTGACAGCAACATCGGTATTATTTACAGCGGCAACATTATTAATAGGCACATCGGCGGCGGCTACCTCAACAATTGTGGCGACAACATCAACTGCGGCGGTAACATCAACAACACCGGCGGTAACATCAATAGCACCGGCGGTGTCACCTGCGCCGGCGTTATACAGCAGATTGCCCAAAACGGGGCTTTCATTACCTACGCCCAAAATGGCGGCATCACCAAATCTCTTGTCAGTGGAACATTCCACCCTCCGCTCGGACTCCTGTGGGAATTCCACCGCTTTACCCTCCTCTCCATATTGCACCTCATATAATGCCCTCAATTGGCTTAGTTAAATATTATAAACAAATTTATATTCAGTTTAGTTTTTTTTTTCCTTTAATTTTCCAGTTGTACCCCACACCTGAAATTGTAACCTTGTCGGCTCTTATGCTAGAGTTAATGTCGACGTCGTTGACGGCGTCTTAACGCCGAAATTGTGATGTTCGACGCAAAATTTCATTTTGCTGTTAATGTAAACGTCGTCGACGACGTTAACACATCTGTTTACTACTGCATTGAATATACAGAGAATACTCTTTTGGCTTTTTCTCCGCGTATACGTATCTCTCAGCTTTTCCACTCTCATGCTCAACGCCGAAAAAGTTGAAACAGATTGAACTTTTTCGGCGTCAAATTTCTTACGTCGTTGAGATTAACTGCTCTCATATAATTTTATACGATTCAACTTTTTTTGACATTTGACGCCGTCGACGACGTCGACATTAACTCTAGCATTAGTTTTTATTAGAAGAACTGGGAACGTACAATTTTACAGCAAAGGTAAGTGGGGTGCAGTTCAGGGGTGATGCCAGACCGCATAGCACCTAGCGCCAACTCTAAGATCATTACAACTTAAAGTTTTTATATGAAAATTCACAACTGAGAATTGTAAACACGTTTGTATGCTACCAGAACCAGCAAACGAATGGACATAGGATTTGTATACTACAATAGTATGGTATACTCAGTTGTGTCAACTTAAACCACGAAACAAGCTAGTATATAGCTGGTTTTTATACTACGAACGTGGTATAATTGTAGTATCTCATTTGAAACATCTTTCTAGCTGTGTTCAGTAAACATTTGTGCAACCCTACTAACAAAGCCATCTGTAGTTCCGTTGATGAATTGTAATTCATCATTAATTTATTTAATTTATTCATTTTATTATTATTTTTATTCTGTTATACAGAATTAATGCAAAACTTAAGCAAATTTTTCCCCGCATATAATTCAAAATTTTGTTATTATATATAATAACAATCAACAGTTTCTTTCGTTCCATATTTGTAAACATATGACCAAAGATAAAAACAAAAACATAGTATAGGTACCACAAGTCTGTCACCCATAAGTAGTATACAAAACCGTAGTATGGTATGTAAACCATACCATATTTATCACCGTTTGACATGAAAATCGCATATAGTCACCATGTTGACCATGTTGAACTTGCATCTGATATAGTATAAATTTGAAGGCGACATAAAAATACTTCGTTTGATTACTACTGCTCCCTAAAAAAATTTAGGATTTTATGAATATTTGGATGTTTAACTGGTAAAACATATGTTACACAATATACAGAGACACCTGAGTACCATCCAAACCCACTACTCTTGCTGTTTGGGAATTTTTTTCAAAGGTGTGTTTATTATGAAAACCCTAATTTAGGCTTAAAAAACATTTAAAGTCGCTTAGTTCTAATAAGTAATCTCAAACCTTATACATACATATTTTGTTAATTATTAAGATAATATAGTAAATGTAAGGAATTCTACCTGCTGTATGAAAAAAAAAACTAAAAAAGAACAGAATTAAGAACATGTACTTATTAAATAATAAAAATGTAAACTTAATTGCATATAATCCAGAAAAGGAAAAGATCAATTTTTAAGCATCTCAAACTAAATAAAAGAGAAGTATTGAAGCATACTAAACATAGTTTTGAAATGATAAAAGTGCATATTAAATAGACTGTAGGTTGCTATGGACATTGAACATATCGTGGATTTTGCTCGTGGAAACGGCTAATATTTATATTTCCCTCGTTTGCTACCATCTTTGCCTACACAATGTTCGTCATTTAGAAGAAAACTCACTAATGTATATGCAATTCAGAGTAGAATACAAGTCGTTTACGAGTATACTGCCTAAGGAAACACTCATACAAAAATAGTTTACACATCAACACTTATTCGTCGCATTAAAGAACATTATTATATTTATTAATACCGTTGCTCTTGCGACATTCAAGTCGATGGCTCGTGGTGTTACCTATGTGAAAATTATTGCCTGTGGCAATTAAACAATCAGATTTTTATGCAAAAAAAAAATCATGAATCTGTGAATAGGAATTGGAAAAGATACATCTATTTTTTGACTATGTTCAGAAGTCTTATACTTTCGAATCTATTTCTTTTATTTCCAAATGTTTTCAATGGAATTTCCTTGATATACTGTATCTTAATAAGGGTAGAATAAATAAAAAAACGCAAGCCACTGTTAGCTCATTTTTATTTTATTATTATTAGGCTTAAGCAAACGTCTCTTAAATTCTTAAAAAATTAGTAAACTTTATGAAAATTGGTGAAGTTACACGGTTTTCTATCGCAAATCCTACCACGCTCTGCCCTGCAATGGCAAGTAACTACCACATTGCTGTTGATGCCCATTCGATATAAAATTATTTTGATTACGATACGCCACGGCTAAGCTATTAGAAACAATTGTGCTACTACATTGTTGTTGTAACATCTGCGTATTACTTCCAGTAACTGCTCCATTATATGTAGCGAGGATAGAAGTCGATGTATCTGGAGAATGAGAGCCTGCAGTTTCATCAATAAGATTTATATTGCCTGGTATTGAGTTTCCATTCATATTACTGGAGCCGGCGTTGTTAACTGTACCTATCTGCTGCTGTGATTGAGACTGAAATGTAGTTCCTCCTGAGCAGGGCTTCCCATCCTTTACCAGAACTGGCACTGCAACACGTCGTGGAGAGCTCGCGGACTATAAGAGTGCAAGAAGAAATTATTTATTTATTAGGTTGTTTGTAATATTTTCTTTTTTTAATATGTATAGAAAAATATTGCTCTTTAAAGGCTGGAAGAAATATGACCCGCTAAGGAAAAATTAAAGGTGGTATTTCGCGATCAGGGACATCTATACTTTTCACTACCAAAATACGGTGGCATTCCTTAGTTTCCACAAGGAATAGTGAAATATTGTTATTTGAATATAAGGAAAAGATCTCGTATTTTGATGGTAATGTTTTTGTATTTTATGCATGCAGGTATTCGTTTATCAAGCTTAAATGTGCAAAATATCATTGCATGTATTAAGGTAATTTTTTATCTTATTTAGTCTGTGTTTACCCTGAAAGATTTTTGCCGCAGTAATTACTAGTTTGTTGACAATGATGTTCGTTTTTTTCTCTCATGTGTGGATTAATATATATATATATATATATATATATATATATATATATATATATATATATATATATATATATATATAAATGCAGGGCAGTGCCCTGCACTGCCCTACAGTGCGACAAAAATATATTAGCGCCAATGCAAACCATAAACGGTTTGATTGTTACTCTTATGATTTTGAATACAATCACAAAATTATAGCCTCGTCTTGACAATAATAATCACTTTAGTATAGCAATGCATCACATTATTCATTCAAAAAACAAAGTGTAAGGAAATATGTTGCATGCATTTTATGTCTTGTACAAATGTAAACTAACGCTCCAAAAAGCATCGAATACTTAACGAATGGTACGAATAGTTATAGTGACCATTGATTAAATGTTTGTACATGTTTATAGCTTGTATAGGAAAAAATTTATAAACATAGTTTTTGCGTTTGTTTGAAAAAAAGTTTTAAGTGAAATTATGAAAATCGTTAATTTTTTGCAATAATTACAGAATTATAAATACTTAAAATACTGGTCGACAAAATTTTTTGCTTCTCTGAATTTATGTTGTTACATAAACTGTTATACTATATCTACGTCGAAAAAAACAATAGACATTTTTAGCTTTTGAAATTTGTTTTAGCTGTTTTTATGTCCCAAATCTTCTGGATATTAAATCATTTAAACAGTGGGGAAAGTGCCAATCTTGGAAGATTGTACGTTTTTAGGGTTTCGTACACCGATAGTTTAAAGGAACCGCACTTCATTACTTGTTTACACTGTGTGTAATTTTTTAAGTCGTGGCAAAATAACCATATACGAACACCACTACGTGATAAAAGACTAAAAAAAAAGACCCGAGTTATGGAAACCCCCATAATACAACTTTCAGCAACAACAACAACGCCACCAACAAAACCACCTAGATTGGCTCATACATGAAAACCAGCAATACAAAAGTTCAACGCTCTAGAAATAAGAAACTGTTTAATTTCATTTTTTACTTTTAACCTGAATAATATTTCACAATATAAACTTCCACATAAGAAACATAAAAAATGCAACAATTTAATTTAATAATTTGTTTTGTATTTTGTTCTTATTAATTTTAGCTTTTTATGCAATTCTTTTTTGCAATCAGTTTATTAAAGCTTAATATACATTTCTTTTTATAAATAATTTTGTATTTTTTTGTTCCAATATTCTAAAGCTTAATCTGCAATTCTTTTAATATAAATAATTGTAATTTTAAATTAAGAAATCAATCAATAAAATGAGTTGAACCTTGAAAGATTTGTTTTATTTTTTTTTTGTGTGAATAAAAACCCCTCACATATCTGGCGCAGTCACCTAGTTCCAATACGACGTATTATCGTAAAAAAAGGAACACGGATCTACGAAGCTTATAATTGTCGTACAATCATTTTGTACAATTGTAAAGTTCCAGCACGACGGATAAATCGTAAAGGAATCCACTATCTGCAACAATTCTAAAGTTCCAGCACGACGGATAATCGTAAAAGAATCTACTATTGGCAACATTTTCCAAGTTCCAGAACGACGGATAATCGTAAAGGAATCTACATTTTCCAAGTTCCAGCACGACGGATTATCAGTGAAAAGGAAAGGACAATGCTGATTATTTTTGCGTAAGTCAAATATTGAATTAACATAATAAAAATAATATAGTATATGGTAAAGAAAAGCATTCAATAAAATAAAGAAAGGTTTTATTAAGTAAAAAGGAATCTTTTATAATTGAACAAATTTAAAGTGATATTTGCGTATTGAAAAAAAATTTTATCGCTTTCAGTGAATAAAATTTTTAGAAAGCGTTAAATCGTGAATATTTTTATTAAGAATTAAAAAAATTTTATTCGGAAAATAAAATCCTTTGCAATAATTACATGCCAAGATTCCGACCCTATCGAATTCTTCCAAGAGTACTTGTTCCAATTCCAGAAATGAGTGTTAATGAGAATAGTGATAATAACATTAATCCAAACCCACCACCAAATGTTAAAGATATCTTGGATTCCTTAAGAATCCCAGACGCAGTCAAAGACCTCCCAAAATTTGATGGGAATCCAAAATTACTCTATGACTTTATTAACAATGTGGAAGAAATACTGTCGGTTTCGACACCTGTTGATGGCACTCCTTTTGGTAGAATGATTCTACGAGCCATAAGGAAGAAAGTTGAAGGAGAGGCCAACGAGATACTGAATATGTATAGTACAGATCTTCAATGGGAAACCATTAAAAATAACCTTATTCTTCATTACTCTGACAAGCGTAATGAAACTTCCCTAATTCGTGATCTTCATTTACTTTAACAAAACAATAAAACACTAGAAGAATTCTACAGCTCAGTAGTAGAAATTCAAGCTACTATTAACAATCACCTAATGATTCATGAAATCGACCCTAATATTATAATGGCAAAACGTGATCTGTTTGCTAAAATGTGCCTCAATACATTTTTATCGGGTTTAAGAGAGCCACTTGGATCTTCCATTAAAGCAATGAAACCAGAAACACTACCAATAGCCTTTTCATATTGTGTAACAGAGCAAAATATGTTCTACATTAAACAAGAACACAGAAATCTTACTAGGAAACCAGAAACTCAAAGGCATTTTACACAACATTCATACCCCAATTACCAAAAACCGTTCATTCCATGGACACAAATAGGAAACAATTTTAGACCACAAAACAATTTCAGACCACAAAATTTCAATTCTCACTCTTATTTTTATAACCCACAATTAACTAACAATCACTCACACACCAGACCTCAGGCACCGCACAATTTTTACCCACAAATACCAAGACAAACTAATAATCATACAATTCAAAATAACCAGATTCCATTTAATAATAGCCATGCCCGAACAAACACCACACCAGAGCCAATGGACACTAGCTCAGGGTATACACACCATAGAAACACAAGCCAACAGACACGAAGATTCCCAAGGGAATTACATCAAATTGATTACACCACAGGAAACACTTTTTCCGAAGACGATAATATTCCAAATTATTTACCAAATATGGATAACTTTAACGAAATAGTAGATACTGAAAATTTTCACCTCAATGCCTCCAAGAACCAAAGGGATACCTAGATATAAATAAACACGGTAATTATCTTCCTTATATAAATATTTCATCTCCTTTTGGTCGCCCACTTAAAGTTTTAAAAGATACAGGCGCATCCGCTTCATTTATTAATCCAGAATATACTAAAAAATTAAAAATAGAAAAATGTACACCAATAACAATAACAACAGTTCTTAACAAACATCAATTGAATTCTAAAGTGAACATGCCAGCTTTCGTAGAATTTCAAGATAAAACAAAATTTGAATTTTTTATATTTAAATTTCATACTTACTTTGATGGTCTAATTGGATTAGACATCCTTACTAAATTAAGCGCAAAAATTGATCTAGAAAATAAACAAATAATAACAAAAAACACGACCATTCCATTATTTTTAAAACCAAACTTAACTTCAGGAAAATTCTTAATTGCTCCAAAAACAAAAGCTATTATTAAAATACCCGTAGACATTGAAAACGGAGATTTCTTTATTCCTACTGTAGTCATACAACCCGAAGTTACGATATCAACTGGTGTATATAATGCAAAAAACTGGTACAGCTTTGTTGAGGTAAACAATAAATCCAATACCAACAAAGTCATTCTAGTTGAAAGCCCCATTAAAGTAGAGCCCCTCACCAATTCACACTGCATAGAATTTAACAACATCAATTTAGAATGTTCTTCTGAAAACGGCTTAAATCTTATCGATAATCTGAGAATTGATCATTTAAACTCTGAAGAAAAACAGGCAATAACCAAATTATGCAAGGAATTCGAAGACATTTTCTTTCAAGAAAACCAACCTCTTACTTTTACCAACAAAATCAAGCATAATTAAGTTACAAAAGATGACATACCTATCTACACAAAATCCTATAGATACCCACACATCCATAAAGAAGAAATAAAAAGACAAATCTCGGAAATGTTGAACCAGGGTATAATCAGAGCAAGCTATTCACCCTGGAGTGCTCCAGTATGGATAGTACCTAAAAAATTAGATGCTAGTGGAAAACGCAAATGGCGTCTAGTAATAGACTATAGGAAATTAAATGAGAAAGCAATATCAGATAGGTACCCAATCCCAAATATCAATGAAATTTTAGACAAACTAGGGAAATGTATGTATTTCACTACATTAGACCTGGCAAGTGGTTTTCATCAAATAGAGATGAACCCTAAAGATATACCCAAAACTGCCTTCACGGTAGAAGGTGGCCACTATGAGTTCGTTCGAATGCCATTTGGGCTTAAGAACGCTCCTTCCACATTTCAGCGAGTGATGGATTATATCCTTAAAGATTTAATAGGAACCGTATGTCTAGTATATTTAGATGATATCATCATTTACTCAACTTCCCTTCAAGAACATGTTGAAAATTTGAAAAAAGTTTTTTCCGCTCTAAGAGAAGCCAATCTCAAAGTGCAACTACAGAAATCTGAATTCCTACATAAGGAAAGCGCACTTTTAGGCCATATTGTATCAACCGAAGGTGTAAAACCAAATCCTGATAAAATAAAAGCTATTCAAAATTTTCCAATTCCAACCACCCAAAAAGAAATAAAATCTTTCTTAGGTCTTTTAGGATATTATCGTAAATTTATCAAAGATTTTGCCAAAATAACTAAACCATTTACAGCCTGCTTGAAAAAAGACCAATCTATTATAATAAATGAAAAATACAAACAAACATTTGAAATTTGCAAGAGTCTCTTAATCAACGACCCAATTCTACAATACCCGGATTTCTCAAAACCATTCAATCTCACGACAGATGCCAGTAATTTTGCAATTGGCGCCATTTTATGGCAAGGTCCAATTGGAAGCGACAAACCAATTTGCTATGCAAGTCGCACACTCACATCATCAGAAATAAATTATTCAACAATAGAGAAAGAACTTCTAGCCATAGTTTGGGCTACTAAATATTTTCGACCGTACCTTTTCGGTCACCAGTTCAAAATCATAACGGATCATAAACCACTAACATGGATTATGAGCCTTAAAGAGCCAAACTCAAAACTTGTCCGCTGGCGCTTAAAATTAGAGGAATATGATTACGAGATAATTTACAAAAAAGAAAAACTAAACACTAATGCAGATGCACTTAGCCGTATAAAAACCAATACTCCAGTTGATCAAAATATAAATATATTCGATACAGAATCTATTCAGGGTACTTCAGGAAGTACTATTCACTCAGCAGAAGAAAATATTGATGATGGCATTCCTATTTCAGAAAAACCCATAAACGATTTTAATTTACAAACTCTATTTAAGAAAGGACACTCCAATTGTCACATGAAACTCGAAGTTATCTTTAAGAATAAGCAAAGAAAAACCTTTACATACTCCCACTATACAGAAGAAATTATCACAGAAATTCTAAAAAATCATCTTGCTCCTAATAAAACTACCGCTATATTCACTGATGAGGAAATATTTCGTTTGATTCAAAAAGTATACTCAGAACATTTTTCACAAAGTAAAATTTTCCGTTTGGTAAGATGCACTGAAATAGTAAAAGATATTAAAGAAAACGATATTCAAGATAAATTAATTCAAGATTATCATGAAAATAACAATCACAGAGGTATTACAGAAACATTGGATCACCTAAAACGTGAATATTATTTTCCCTACATGAAATCCAAAATATCTCAAACAATAAATAACTGTGATGCATGCCAAAGATTAAAGTATGATATTAACCCTCCTAAAACCATATTCGAAAAACCGCCAACGCCTACTAAACCATTGGACATACTCCATATAGACATTTATACAATTAATGATAAAATTATTCTAACAATCATAGACAAATTCTCTAAATTCGATGCGGTATACACTCTAACAGCTAGAAATAGTATTTGTGTAATTAAATCCTTAAAACATTTTCTGAGTATGCATGGTATTCCTAACCAAATTGTTTGTGACCAAGGGACTGAATTCAATTCGAACGTATTTAAAGACTTTTGTAAACAATATCAGATTAATTTGCACTTCACTTCCTTTCAACAGTCAAGTAGTAATGCCCCTGTTAAAAGACTCTATTCAACTTTAACTGAAATATATAGATTAATATAACCGAAAAAATAAGAAATTAGAAATGGATCACGACGACATTTTAACCGAAACCCTCATTACATAAAATAACGCCATTCACTCTGCCACAAAACTCACACCCTTTGAACTTTTTTACGGCAGAACAAACAAATTCGATCGTGAGATCTCATTCAATAATGAACACGAATACCTTTCAAAAATTAACCAATTTCAAATACAATTATATGAATATATTAAAAATAAACTACAATCCGATACAGACAAACGCATAGAAAAACTAAACGAAAATAGGCAAGAACCAATAAATTATGACGAAAATGATTACATATATAGAAAAGAATGTAGAAGAAATAAATTAACACCTAAATTTAATAAACACAAAATCAAAAAAAAAAAAATAACAAAATCACACTAATAACTACAGAAAACAAGAAATTGCACAAATCAAAAGTAAAGAAAAGACGATTTTGAAACTTAAACTAACATACAATATTTTTTCAGATTTATAACCATAATACACGCACAAACGCTAAAAATACAAAATCTATCCGATACACAAGGTTTATTACAAATTAAATTAGGAACGGCTAAGACAATAACGGATTACACCAATCTCATACACATTATTAAACTTGATTCATATAAAAACAACATCATGAAAATAGAAGAAACATTAAAACATTTCACGTCATCATATTATAACAAAAGATCCTTAAAAGTGACAAAGTTTAAAATAACAGATCTTAAAAATAAATTAAATTTAATAACACCCAGATATCGTAGCAAGAGAGGATTATTTAATGGCATAGGATCAGCAGTAAAATTCATCACAGGTAACATGGATAGCAATGATGCTGCACATCTTAATGAAGCAATATTTAACTTAACAACTAAAGTACAAGTCGAAACAAATAAACAAGATGTACTTAATACTAAAATTGTAGAAAGATTAGAAAACATTACAAACCATATAAACACTGAACAAGATATTATTGTCAAATCGTTACAAAACTCTCAAAATAGCATTTCCTCCAACTTCAAACTTATAAGCGATATTCAATTCCTTAACCAAATAAACTATCATATCGATTTACTAGCAGATCATATCACAAGTATTTCTGAAGCAATGACTTTATCCACGCTCGGGATCATACCAAAAATGATCCTTAATGCAAAAGAACTAAAAGAAATCGAAAGTAATTTAGGATATCAATCTATTAAAGTGGAAACTATACAACATTTGTATGAACTATTAGAACTACAAGCGTACTACAACAATACAAATATTATTTTCAATATTCTCATTCCTCATATCTCTCCGGAGCAATACACAATTTTTCATACAATTCCCATACCAATTAATAAAACCAAAGAAATTATTATAAAACCATATACAATTTATAACAAAAAAAAGTTCAATATTTTGACAATTTATGCAAAAATTGAAAACACGTTCTACTGCAAGGAGAGCCTACAACAGGAAGCTGTAGAAAAATCTTCCTGCTTCGGCAAAATTATACACAACCAAGAAGCTACCTGTAATCTAAACGATGTTGGTCAAATCACCAAAATATCTCAACCAGAAAATGGACTGGTGTTAGCAACAAATTTACCACTAACCAAAATAAGGACGTCATGCAACTTGAAAGAACTTAGTATTAAAGGAAATATTCTAATACATTTTAATAACTGTGATGTCACTATTAACGAAATAGTATACAAAGGAAATCCAAACATTTATTGGGATGACTTTATTATTAACACAACAGCGGAAATAAATATAAAACCCTTTTCAACAATTGAAAGTTTGAGTGTACCTAAGCTCAAAGAATACCATTTTAAAAACAAACTAGCAATCGAGATCTTATCAACCAAAACAGAACTACACAGACATATAAATTATGGGTTAGTAGCAGCAATAATTCTCGTTATAATAGTCATCTTCGCAACAAAACGGAAAGTAAAATATGATGTGAAAGAACTACCCACAACAAACTTAGTCGCTCCTGACCGTCAAAATTTTTGGTCATCGCTCCACTCTAAGGGGGGAGGAGTTATGGAAACCCCTATAATACCACTTTCAGCAACAACAACAACGCCACCAACAAAACCACCTAGATTGGCTCATACATGAAAACCAGCAATACAAATAAGAAACTGTTTAATTTCATTTTTTACTTTTAACCTGAATAATATTTCACAATATAAACTTCCACATAAGAAACATAAAAAATGCAACAATTTAATTTAATAATTTGTTTTGATTTTTGTTCTTATTAATTTTAGCTTTTTATGCAATTCTTTTTTGCAATCAGTTTATTAAAGCTTAATATACATTTCTTTTTATAAATAATTTCGTATTTTTTTGTTCCAATAGTTAAAGCTTAATCTGCAATTCTTTTAATATAAATAATTGTAATTTTAAATTAAGAAATCAATCAATAAAGTGAGTTGAACCTTGAAAGGTTTGTTTTATTTTTTTGTGTGAATAAAAACCCCTCACATATCTCCCGTGTCTTCCAATTTTTCCCAAAGTCATGAACTTTGTTTATGGGCCGCCAAAGATTTGGGGCCTCGGTATCATTTTCGCAAAAAAATTGATCATTTTCTCGGGCTCATATCTTGCAAACCGTTCCGAATTTCGATTTACTCTCTGAGGCAAACTTGTAGCTCTTGTCATAAAGAACAAAAATTGCGAACATATAAAATCAAAAAAACTTCACCTTCCAGATAAAAATCGCAAAAAACTTAAAAAAATTCGATTTTTTTACCTTTTTCTTTTGTTCAGGTCCATAGGTAGCAAACCGTTCAAAATTCAAGGAAACAATCAACTACAAAAATTTACCTAAGATCTCAATAAACAAATTTCTACAACATATAAACTTCCTGGGAATAATTCTGAACACCGTTTAGGTAGCGCTTAGGTAGCCGCAAAAGTGAAAAAAGTGACGCGGTGAAAGTTATATAAAGTGCTACAACATAATTCGTACACACAGTGTCAACTGACAGTTTCAGTATGCAGTGTGAAAAAATTGATTTATTTTGCTACGTTTGCGGTCATCAAACTAGAAAAAAGATCGTATTTTTTAAGTTTTTTGCGATTATTTAAGCAGCCACAATACAACATGATTTCTTAGGAAAACTGTTTGTTTGCAAGCTTAACGCAGAAATAGCAGCGAATACTGAACGAATGGTGCGAATATGTTCTTGCATGTGACATTATTACTACGTTTATACGCACGTCTTATTTGCAAATATAACTATTTGCAAATAACTAATTCACTGTTTATACGGGAAATTGCATACAGAACTTATGTTATTATTAGTGATGCCATGTGACGAAAATATGATTGTTTGGTAAGTAAAACACAAAAAACGTTCATGAAGTGGCAACGTCTTACTTTTTATTTGCAAATAGTGTCGTTATTCACGACTTGTTAGGTGAGTTAATAAGTTACAATAAAAAAGTTATGCGGCAACATTCTTCTTTTTTATTTGCAAATAAGACGTGCGTATAAACGTAGTATATGTTATTTCATTGCTTGATGTATAAAGGCATCACAAAAAGACAACGTAAAAGAAGGCATTCAAACATGAAAGAAATGATTTTACATAGCATGGCATATATTTGTTGTTATCGATTAAAGGGAATGCAAAAGCAATGAATTTATGAATATGCAGAAAACACGAGTATATTCATTTTGTACTCTATTGGCAACTACTTTGGCGACTGTATATACTAGAGAGCTGCACAAAATATTCCAAAAGTTCTGTGTTCTATTGTACACTACTTCCAAACACAGTATTTCAGTGTAAGCATAAATAACAACACAAAAATAACAAAACATGAATCTGACCAAAACAAACCAAACAGCATTTGAAAAGTTATTCTCTACAGTGCTTGTTAGTGCTTGTGTTTTCAGAACAACTAGAATATCCAAACAAATACCGACAATGAAATAGAAATACGGTAAATCATAGCAGAAACACCAAGTACAATAGAACATTTCCTACTCAGGCTACTGAAAGAATTACTGAGATGGTAAAACAACACATTAAACCATACACACACATACACACAAGTATGGGGATGATGCCTGTTAAAATTATTATAATATTATTTTATTGTAACTAAAACCTCTTTAAAGCGTTTTCTTATTTACAACAGAACGCAAATGTTTCTTAATGTGTGAGTTTGTTTTGGTCTAGGTCTACTATCAAAACATTCAAGCATATTTTGAATGTTCTACTTCAGTTTTAATGTTCTATAGAACCTTTGTTCTGTTGGGCTTTATTTTGTTCCAACATTGTTCTACTTCGGTTTTGTTCTATTCTTCAATGTTTTTACTGTTAAGCAAAACACATATCTTTGGAAGTATATGTTTTGAAATGAGAGAGTAATTAGCACACACTATTTGAAATTTAACGAAATTGTAAGACATTTTTCGTATGCTTGTGCAGCTCTCTAGTATGTACATATGTATGTGTGTTAGAATATGATATGAAAATGTGATGTGATATGAAAAATACTTATGTATTTTTTATTTTCAAAATTTATTTCCTGTTGAAGAATATGAGCTTGTTTTTTTACTAATTTATAAAATAATACCTATTTGCATGCTATATGTAAGTATATAGCATAAGATTATTTTATTGTAAAAAATCAGTGGCAGTCTATTATTAATAATATTTTACCAAAAAAACAAATGAATTGATGAGAATAAAAAGCTTTTTATGGTATAGTGGAGTATTTTCAATAAACTACAATAGGTGATAACAAAATAAACACACAAAAGCAAATAATATTTTGACTTTAATTTTTATAATAAAAAATAATTAGCAAAATTCATATCCACCTTTTTGGTAAACACACAATGCGCGCGTTGTGTCAAAGTTTTCATTGTGTCATACACCTTTCGCGTTACGCTTTTCTGTCAAAGTTAAAAACGTCACGCAACGCTACAAAGTTTTATCTGACACGGCCTTCACAATCAATCTTGAACAAAAATTTTAACCAAATTAAATAAAAACTTTAGAAAAAATGTGCATACTATGTGGAATTTTACAGCAACAGTGACGGTTTTTTTTAAGTTACCATGTACTTATAATATTGTAAAACAAAAATATTTGAAAATTACAATTGCTTCTGTTTATCTCAAAAAATTGTGATGTCACCTAAATCATGCTATTTAACGCTGTGCGATTTTTTCTTTGGGGGTTTTGTGAAATTTCTGGTTTATGCTAATACGACAAAAACAATTCTTTAACTTAAATCTGAGATGCAACATGAGATATCACCATATCTCTGGAAAAAGTCATGGAAAGTTTCATGAAAAAATTATGGTTAGTACAACATTGTCTGTGCCTGTATTGAAATTAATTTTATTTTTTGGTGGAAGTTTAATAATTTGTAATATTTCTAAGATGGGTCTTCTTTGTAATTTTTATCTATATTTAGTACTGACGGATTTTCAAAATGAGGATAGTATTTTTATTTCCTACAATGTGACGACAACGCTATCCTCATGTACCATTATCCGTTTTCCTCTGATCTGACTTGTCTTGCAAGTTTAACTTTAAATTTATTTTAAGATGTTCCTAAATGTACCCTATCACAATCCCTACTATCGTTGGCTTATCGAATTTATTAATACTATCCTTTGTTCTACTGATTAATAAATTTTTCGTGTTGAGCATATTAGTGACCATCCAATTATTATTAAAATGAACTCTCCACATGAGAGAATTTGTTTTTCAAAAATGCTGCTGGCTTTCGTCGTCAACACAAATCACCACTACGTTTGCGCAATGCAAGTTTTGATAGCAACATCCCTTTCTTTGTTAACGAAAACCTTAACCCGCATAATTGTATTATTTTTAAGTCGGTGATACATTTAAGAAAGAATAATTGCTTGAAAGCGGTATTTAAATAACGTGGCATTTTCCATTTAAAAGTAAATGAACATGATGACCCTGCTAAGGCCGTTTTTACTGATCAATTACTTTTTTTTTAGTTTAAGATTAATTTGATATACACTTTCTTTTCTCTACTATTAAGAATATTCATCATGTATTTGATTATAATAAATTATGGTTACACTGTGGACGGAAATTTCAAGGACACAACTATGAATTTGATTACGAGAAAGGTCTAACGTTAAGTTGAAAGTTCCTCTTGAAAAATTCTTTATAATTAAATGTAGCTATATATGAAAAATAATAATTTATTGTCTGAAAAGCAATCAGGTTTTCGCTAAAATTAAAGCTGCGCTTATGCTTTGCTATATATAACTGAAAGTATGTGACATTAACTCGATGAAGTACATTTCTTACCTCTTCTTGATCATTCCAAAGTCTTTGAGACGGTTAACTACAGCACATTTTGTATGAAACTTCGACTTCTACATGATTGCTATTTTCATAGCAATCTAGTCATTGGCAATTTGTTATGTATTCGAACAATATGCATTCCTCGGTATTAAATTTATATAATTAGGGTAAATCCTTGGACACTGCTTTTTTCTATTTGTGCAAACGATTTGCCATATCAAAATTTATGCATTTGTATTTTGTGCAGTTGTATATTAGCATTCTAATCACTTTCGTCGCTGAAAATATTTGAAGACTTAATGACGATCTCAATAATATATGTATATTGCTAGGCAATTGCATTTGGACTTTGTTTAAGTCCCTACAAATTAAAGTGTATCACAATTTGTAAAAAAAAAAGATCAGTCGTATTGCCAATCAGCCTGATTGTATAAGGCGTTGGCGTATGAAAAAATTGGCGTTTTATGCCATAAGTCGCGTCAGGGTCGATAACGACAAACAACAACTCTGTATATAAAACTATTACAATATTCGGTAGCGTTTGTGACGTAATCGCCATTGATATGTTACAAAACTGTCGTTAGAATTTTTTCATCACAACGATATTGAAAATTACAATTTAGAAATGAAGAAAAAAAATTAATTATCCAAAATACAATATATTTCTTAAAAAAGTGTTTTTAATTTGTTTTACACAATATCAGGTTTGAGCGACTTGTAGAATGGTTGGAAAAAAGTTCGAATTTGGCTACAGGAATCAACAAAAGAATTAAGAAATAACTCCGGGAAATCCCTTTTTTATAAAAATGTTCATTAACGTCATGCTTTCCTCTTCATCCATTTCCATAGAAATCCATTTTTGACAAAGTTCTTTGTATATAACATCTATGCATTCTTTGAAATATTTGCTAATTGATGTCTGACACAAATTAATATTAAAGTCCTTTCAAGCATCCTTCTGATAACTTCCCTTTGAAAGAATTCTCATTGTTGCTGGTAGTTATAAAACATTAGGAACGCCAGTTGACCTTTATAGGCTCTCCAGTTTTGAATCTATTGTGTCAAGGACATATTTAAAAGCTTCCTTATTAAGTCTAAAATAACTAATAAATCTACGCAATATTCAAATGTTTGTATAAATTAATTCGTCTGTTTGTCATTCTGTCATTTACCAGCTATTTGGGTGAGAAAAAATATTTGATTGCTTCCTTAGTTCCCTTCGCTTAAGAGCTAGTTGTCTAATGGAATCCCTTTCCTCGTCTTCAAATGATTAAAATAATAAAACATTTAACATTTTGATTTTATTATTTATTTATATCTCTTCCAAAAACTAAATTTTAGTTATTGTTTATATAACATAGTCAAACAGTTGCGTTTTGTGAAAAAAGAAAGACGGATTAAAACCGCAAGCAATTTGTTTTCTCAAACACAACAATAAAAAACTTCAATATAAAATCTAATTTTATAACTATTTTAATATTTTATTGTTTGTTGTTGGCTTAGCTAGGTATATACCTGCATTTCATTGGCGCTAACCAAATAATCAGTACCCATTTAACCAAATCATGATTGAAAGCATTCAAGCTCGTATACTTATGCAAAAGACTACAAATATATATGAGAATTCCAACAGAACTCAATCATATTTTTCTGTTTGTAATCATCAAAAACACAAAAGTATAATAGCTTTAGAAAGCTTGTGTACAATTACAACACAACAAACTTGCGTCTTTTTGTTTTTCTTTTTACGCCTTTAAGGCCGTGTCAGATACCACTTTTTCTTCGCGTTGCGTTACAGATTCGCTTTGACATTTAAGATGAAATGTACATACTTATATGAAACATGCCACATAAAACACTTTTAATGCAGCGTGCCGCAAAAAGTTCGGGAACTTTCATTTTTTTGCGTGCTTTGACAATCAAAGTTATGTTAGAATATGATATGAAAATGTGATGTGATATGAAAAATACTTATTTTTTTATTTTTAAAATTTATTTCCTGTTGAAGAATATGAACTCGTTTTTTTAAACTAGTTTATTAAATAGTACCTATTTGCATGCTATATGTAAGTATGTATATAGCATAAGATTATTTTATTGTAAAAAATCAGTGGCAGGCTGTTATTAATAAGATTTTAACTTTTTATACGAATATGTATTTGAAAATCCAAAAAAATGAATTGATGAGAATAAAAAGCTTTATACGGTATAGCAGTGTATTTTCAATAAACTACAATAGGTTATAACAAAATAAACACATAAAAGCAAATAATATTTTGACTTTCATTTTTATAATAAAAAATAATTAGCAAAATTCATATCCACCTTTTTGGTAAACACACAATGCGCGCGTTGTGTCAAAGTTTTCATTGTGTCATACACCTTTCGCGTTACGCTTTTCTGTCAAAGTTAAAAACGTCACGCAACGCGCCTAGAAGGCATTTTAGAGGCAAACTGGCAACTGATTTAACTTGACGTACAATTCTATTAACAATACATTAATATATATTATACTAATAATCGGTATATTATTTTAAGGATATTTACAAAAGCGTTTCTATGGAATCATTAAAAAATTTTTTACATAATCTTTTAAATATTGAAATACTCTCTGCATTTTTTATTTGTACCATTAAAAGCAACTAAATTATCTGAAGTTTTCTCAACTATAATATGTATTATGAAAGTCTTTTAAAATATTAAATGGCAGTATGTTAACCATAACCCCTAAGTCCACCTTGAACTTTATATATTTATTTTGAATTAGGAGACATTCATACTAAGAGGTTTCGTCATTTTCCTTCTTATTGAATCTATTTATAAACTACTTTTTTTTAAATTCATTTATTTATTTGTTGATCATTTATATATATAACTAATTTACAATATTATGACCTTGCGAAGCAAGATTGGCTTGTCTGCAGGTACATCATAAAGTTTTAGTCTTATAAAAAATATATAACTTCATTGCATTATAAATTTTGTTTGTTTTTTAGATAAATTTCAAAAAAAAATATGATATACAGGCATGTTCTGCAAATCACTTTTTGTGAAAGTGATTTGAAATCACAAAAAAGGTGTTCTGCGCACAAAACTTTTTGAACTGTTGTGATTTGAAACCGGTCAACTATGTGGCTGGCGATCTGAAATCACTTTCTTAATTTTGGACGGCTTTTTATATTTAACTCCATAAAAACTCATTAATTGAACACATTTATTTGTTTTTTATTTATTTTAAGAGTAAAACTGATGATTTTGTACCAAAAGATTGGCTAAAATATAAAAAAATTGCAAACACTTTCTATTGTAACAAATGTTGTTGTTTGCTTTGGTGATTTGACATTTTCTTTTTGTGATTTGCATTTACTTTTTAGTTGTCAGCTGTTTTTTTCTTCGAAAATACACCGATGCTTGCCAGAGTAGATAAATATTGCTTTCGACGAGAAATATATTTAATTTTTTTAACTAAACAAGCTATTTCCAATAAAACTTAATTATTTTTGTTAAGTTATATTCAAAATATTTATTAACTATCAATTGTTTGCCTAATTTTAAAAATAATTACTTATAAAGTAGTAGCAAATGGCAACAATAATTATATATTAAGAACAGTGACAACCACATATTACTAAATATATCTGTGGGGGCAACTTCGTGTGTATTCTTGAAACTATTTTCTTTTGTTAAATTAATAAATTTATTTTCAAATATATTACTGGCAACAATAAAGCCCCAGGCATATCAACTAAATTTTTATTTTAAAAAATTTTAGTTTACGTTCACTTATTATTTTGACTAAACATTTATTAATTTTTAATACATAAAAATTGTCATCAAATCAAAGCAAAACATCAGCCGTTTTCTCGTGTTTTCGAAAAGGTAAAATCACACCGAAAAATTAAATTTCTTGTGATTTTCAGAACACCACAAAATCACATTTGTGATTTTAAAATCACAAGTGATTTTGAAATCTTGTGATTTGCAGAACATGCCTGATAGAATTCATTCATAAATATATGTATTTATGTATGTATATATAAAATAATGTTTGTTTCAGAATGACTTCGCCCTTGGTGTTGTTGAGAATTTCTACTGATTTTGCCCATATTGCTGTGGCTCCTATGTTAGGTTTTCAGTTGCCGATTATGTTGTTGGTATTTATGAATTGTTGTTGATTTAGAAATTGTTGTTTACTGTGTTGTGTTTTCGATGCTATAGTTTTATTATTATTATTATTATAATTTTTTTGCTGTTTGTCTATAGTTTTATAGTATTGAGAAATAGGTGTTGATGGTGGTAGTGTTTCTCTTTATTTTTTTGGTGTTGTTCGTGATGTTAGATTTTGTTGTTTAGAATGTTGTTCGATGTTGTTGACGTTAATGTTGTTTTTGGTACTTTAGAGTATATGTATTTTTATTTCGTATTTACATATTTTATATTACTGTTGATTAATAAAATACTTTTTCAGAGTTTTTTTTTTTATTTTGAATGTTGTTAGATTTTGTAATGATGTCGTTTGGTATAGTGTTAAATATTGTTGGTAACATGACAGATAGCGAACTTCTGCCATATTCATTGCGAAATTTCGGAATCCGATATTTGCCTTCAACGTTTCGTTTCGTTTGATGATTGTGGTCAATTTTATGCAAATGTCTTGTATCATTGTAAAATTCAATAGCAATAGATATGCGGTATAGACTAAGAACGTTTAGTATGTGACGATCTTTGGCATAGTTTACGATTCTATTGTCTATTGCTGTGTTATGTTGTTGTGTAGTGCGATAGTAATGTATGTTATTGGTATGTGTATTAGGTCTTATTAGTTTAAGAATTTTGTCCTGTATTTGTTGCAGTTTCGCACATTGTTTCGAGTTTCCCCATGCTGTAATACCATGACGCAAGTGTGGTTCTGCAAATGAGAAATAAACTTGTCGAATCACCTTGTCCTTTGAGCAGTAGCTTAATCGATGCATTATATAAGACGCTTTTCTAAGTTTTTTTGTACCTCTTTTATATGTACGTTCCATTTAAAATTATGATCGATGTATACACCGAGATATTTGTAAGTGTTAACAATTTCTATTGTAGTATTGCATTGATCTATATCATAATTAAAATTGTTTAGTTTTGTGTTGTGTAGGCATTCAGTGCTGTGAAATTTTAATGTTAGATTTTGGTACGTAATACGTGGTGGCTTAATATGCATCAATTTAGTCTTAGTAGCATTTATTACTAGTCCATTGTCGTGGCACCATCACACTGCTATGTCTAGCTCATCTTGCATTATTTTAGTAGCAACATTCAGTTGTTTGTGAGCGACTACGATTGGAGTATCATCTGCATATGCGAAGACATTACCAGTTGAGAAATTTCTTATCAGTTCGTTTGAATATATTAAATATAGTATTGGACCTAATTTTAAGCCTTGTGGTACTTCATATTCTAAATCAGTTTCTTTACTGAGGTTATATTTTAATTTAACGTAGAATTTTCTGCATTTCAAATAATTTTTCAAATAATTTTAAACACTGACTTCTAATGCCAATTCTTTCTAACATACATAAAAGGTTTGTATGTGACAGTGTATCAAAGGCTTTGGTAAAATCTATAAAAAGTGTTAAACAATGGTGATTTTTGCTTAATTGTGTATTGATGTAATCTGCAAAATTACCTAGCAGTTTGTTGATGCTCTTGCCTTTTTGGAAACCAAATTGATTTTTGTTTATATTATATTTTTCAATGTAACTTTTTATTCTCCTACAGAGGATTTCTTCCATTATTTTTTCTACCACTGAAAGTATTGCAATTGGTCGATAGTTGTTACAATCTGATTTTGATCCGCTTTTATATATTGGCCTTACATACGATACTTTTAATGCATCAGGTATAGTTGATGTTCCGATAATAAGGTTTATTAAATTTGTTAAAATAGGAGTCATAATTTGTGAATTGTTTTTTAAGTCTATGGGTCTAATTTTATCAAATCCCGCACCTTTTTTAATATTTAAGGAATTAAGTATGTTGAAAATTTCTTCATTAAATATTTGACGAATTTGGAACGAGTTCGATAGTCTAATGTAGGATTGATTGACTGTTTGTATATTACATTTATGTAAATGTTTTTCTACATTTCGTTTAAAACTAATAGCGAATTTGTCACATATTTCTTTTGTATTAGTTTTACTAAAATTTTTTTCTATAGTTTCATCAATATTATTTGACTTTACTCCGATTAATTAATTTATGGTTTCCCGTGTTAAACGCATATTATATCTGTTTTCAAGGAATTTATTTTTATAGAACTGATTTTTTGCGAAATTAATAGTTTTATTTAAACGATTTCTAAATTTCTTGTATTCATTTTCATAGTTTTTATTGTTTTTATTATTGCGCCATTTTGTGTAAAGTTTATCTCGTATTTCACAATTTTTTATTATAGTTTCATTAATCCATAGTTTGGAATTCCATTTTTTCTTTATTCTGTACGTTTTTAATGAATTTTCATATATTCTTTTAAATTTATCTGATAATTCATGGAATAGGTTCGTAGGATTTGTGTGATTTGAAATTTCTTGCCAGTTTATTGAACGTATTTGTTGGTTAACTTTATTATTACATATAATTGATTGCTGGGTATTTGTATTTTTTGATTTGTTATTATCACTTTGTTTTGAGAGGCAACATAAGAGAGAAGAATGATCAGAGATTTTTGTTTTAATAATTGATGCATGTATATGTGTATTCACATATTTACATCTTACAAATATATGATCTATACATGTTTGCGAATTTTTATTTAAATCTTTTCTTGTGCATTCTTTTATAATACGTTTCATACCATTGGAATATAATACACCAAGATAAGAGTTGGTTAACGATTTATATTAATATGTATCTCCAACTAATATAAGCGTTTTTTTCTTTTCTCATGTTTTGTAATATATCATCCAGCTCTCTCACAAAATTGTTTGTGTTCAGAGACGGAGGTCTGTATATTGCAAATATTGTAATATTTTCAATTAGTTCTATGTTTATACGAATTGATTCAAATGATTTTGCATTAATAGATATGTTTGAGTATTGTATATTGTTTTTGATTTATACTGCTAATCCGCCTCCACATCTAGTTGGTCTATTAATAAAAAATTCTTCAAATCCGTGTATGGTGTAAAACGCACATTCTTCATCAGTTATATTTGTTTCAACTAATACAATTACTTTTATATGCTCTAATATATTATGTATTGTTGCCAAAAAACGAGTTAAAATTAGTACGCATAGATCGAATGTTCAAAAAAATTTTAGAAAACAGATAACTTAAAAGTTCACGCTTTATTTGTTTAAAGTTTTCAATGGTTTCTACTGTTATATTATTAATTTTTAAATAGTTTATGATTTCCTATAATTTTTGTATTTATATTATTAAAGAAATTACGTATAAAAAATTATGTTTTTAATTGTGGTTATTAATTAATTCAATGTCATTAATTATAGATATTACATCTATAATTGGTTTGAATTTTTAATTCACTTATGGATTTTTTTCTACAGACGGAAGAAAAATGATTTCTTCCTCTACAATTATTACATATTTTGCCGGATGCTGGGCATTTGCCCTTCAAATGCTTTTTTCCACAAAAATTACAGTTAATACATTTCCCATAATTTTTAGAACTCTCTTGAACACTGTTTTTTCACTACTTTTAGTTTTAAGATCAATAAAATTATCTTTTAAATTTTTCAGATTTCTTACTAACTAAATTAATGTCTGCTTCTCCACTTCGCATAGTATTCATTTGCTTATTACTCACTTCAGCCGATCTCGCCATTTCCATTGTCAACCTTGGCATGTCAAAGAGTTTTTTCTGCAACGCTTTGTCACTTGTTCACAGTAGAATTCTATCACGTACCATCCTATCTTATTTAACAAAGCCGCATCGCCGCACTATTTTCTTAATATCCATTAGAAAATCATCAAAAGGTTCACCATGTGCTTGACATCGATTATGGAATATGAAACTCTCATAAACTTCATTGGACTTTGGTTTACAAAATTCTTCAAATGCATTCGTAACCTCTGTATACTTTCCTTTAGCTGCCTCCGTGAGGTTAAAAGAGTCAAATAGCTCTACAGCTTCCGGACCGATGGCATTTAGAAATATTGCCTCTTTTACTGCTGCTGCTTTCTTATCCAATTCAGATGCAGTAGCAAAAATTTTAAAATTTTGCCAAAAAATTCTCCAATTTTCTGCTATATTCCCAATAATTTTAAGTTCATCAACTTTTTTCACAAAATCCATATTGGTATTTTTGTTTATATGCACGTACTTATGTATTTAATATTTTTTGGCGGCTTTCCACGCGGTTTTAGATGTGCATGACTTGTGTTTTGTTTTGCATTAGCCATATATATATATATATATATATATATATATATATATATATATATATATATATATATATATTGTGTGTATATCAAATTTATAATTTGTTTGATCTAAAATATTTTATCATAAATTTTTATTTTTTTTATTTTTTTGTGGTTATTGTTTTTTAGGCTCTAGGTCATATATTAAATAAAACTCCTTTGTTTTATTAAATTTTATTTTGTATTCGATATTTCGATCACCATCGGTTCTCTTCTTCAGGAACTATAATTTTAAAATATTTAAAAAAATTACAAATTAAAAACATTGAGAAAACATAATTAACATTATAAAAATTTTTTTACATTACCATTTTAATGATTATCTTACTTTGAGTAAAGCAATCTTTATCTTTTAAAATCAAAAAGCTTACTAAATGTCTGCTTGTTTATTTTTGTTTATATTTTGTTATTATATGTCTATACGTATGCGCGCAATTTTCTGTGTCTGTTTTGTAGTTTATTTTTATGTCCATGGGAGTGTTTATTATGTGAAGCATTTCTAAGGTGTATCTCTTTTTGTAATTGTTTTCTTGTTGTAATATTTTCATACCGTCAATGTTTGGAGAATGCGCTTTCATTGCACAGTGGGCTGCTAACGCTGTTTTTGCTCTATTGTTCCTTTTCTTGTTTTGTGGTCTGATTTATGTGCGGCCAACCTTGTTCTTAGTTTTGATTTTGTCGTTCCAACATATATTTTATTACATATGTTGGACCCGTCTCCGCTACATGGTATTTTGTATACAACATTTGACTTATCCAATATATCTATTTTTGTTTTAGTGTTCGAAAATAATTTATTGAGTGTATTGTCAGTTTTTAGAGCAATATTAACTTTCTGTCTGTCATATATGTTTGAATACGTTATTCTTTCCGAAAAACCAGGGACATGCGTCATTGACTTGTAAATTTTTTCTTCTTTTTCTGCTGGAATTTTGTGCATGGACTTTATAGCATTTTTTATAATATATTTTGTCATAGTAGGTGAGAAACTGTTTTTTTGTAATATACCACCAATTTTTTTTCAAATTCACTGTATGGAATATTTCATCACTTATATGTAGTAATCCTTTTTCCAAATTGTGTGCTGTGTTAATTTTTATATGTTTTGGGTGGTTGGAATAAAAATTAATAAGGCGACCTGAAGCATTAGGTTTCTGGTACCAGTCTATTGTTATTGTGTTTTGCCTTCTAATTATCACTGCATCTAAATATGGCAACTTTCCATCTTTTTCCAGTTCCATGGTGAATTGTATCTGTCTGTGGAAACTGTTCATAGTTTCTAATGTTTTTTACACAACATTCTTTTTTACTATGCAAAATAGATCATCTACATATTTTGTTAATTTTCTTGGTTTTTGTTCAATTTTTTTCTATTATATTTAGTTTTAGTAATTTTTCTACCAAAATGTTGTTACGTGTTTGCAGTTTTGAAGTTGGATCAACTTTCAATCGTTTGTAGGTACAAATGTCTTGTAACATATTTTTCATTTTTGTCTCATATTCAATTTTGTCTGTTGCTACTGTAGTGTTTCCCTTGTCTGCTTTCAAAATTAAAATATTCTTATTTTTGTTCAAAAATTTTTTAGTCTCACCCACTGTGTTAATTATTTCTCTCTCTTGTATATAATATAATAAGAATATTAACAACAGTATTCGAAATTTCACAAAAGCAAACAAATTAAAAGCAAAACTGGGAACAACATTAACGTTTCTAATAAAATGCAGAAAAGTAGGCATAATACCAAATTTTATAACAAATGCTACAAAAAATGTCCAACATATATTTAGTTTTAGTAACAACTTAGAACCGGAAACAAGATTTCGGAAGAAAAAATTTACAAGTCAATGACGCATGTCCCTGGTTTTCGGAAAGAATAACGTATTCAAACATATATGACAGACAGAAAGTTAATATTGCTATAAAAACTGACAATACACTCAATAAATTGTTTTCGAACACTAAAACAAAAATAGATATATTGGATAAGTCAAATGTTGTATACAAAATACCATGTAGCGGAGACGGGTCTAACATATGTAATAATTTATATGTTGGAACGACAAAATCAAAACTGAGAACAAGGTTGGCCGCACATAAATCAGACCACAAAACAAGAAAAGGAACAACAGAGCAAAAAACAGCGTTAGCAGCCCACTGTGCAATGAAAGCCCATTCTCCAAACATTGACGGTGTGAAAATATTACAACAAGAAAACAATTACAAAAAGAGATACACCTTAGAAATGCTTCACATAATAAATACTCCCATGGACATAAGAATATACTACAAAATAGACACAGAAAATTGCGCGCATACGTATAGACATATGTATAATAACAAAATATAAACAAAAATAAACAAACAGACATTTAGTAAGCTTTTTGATTTTAAAAGATAAAGATTGCTTTACTCAAAGTAAGATAATCATTAAAATGTTAATGTAAAAAAAATTTTATAATGTTAATTATGTTTTCTCAATGTTTTTAATTTGTAATTTTTTAAATATTTTAAAATTATAGTTCCTGAAGAAGAGAACCGATGGTGATCGAAATATCGAATAAAAAATAAAATTTAATAAAACAAAGGAGTTTTATTTAATATATGAAATAGAGCCTAAGTAAAAATAATCATAAATTACATACCATAAGGTCGAAAAAATTAACAAATATATACTAAAATTTTTTTTCTTTTCACCGACTGAGCCATATATTATTATTATTAATCAATATAAAAGAGAATAAGTAATCTTAAGATAATATAAAGATAATATAATATAAAATACATACAGTCCTAAATGATTCTTAAGATTATTACATTTATTTACAGATTCGTTCTACACCGTAATTACAAAAGTTTTTAACTGGTGTTTAACAAATGGATATTTTCCAAAGCATTTTAAAACAGTAGTACCGATACTTAAGCTAAAGACTGATGCCAGATTGCCAAATAACTACCCGTCTATAAGTATGCTAAGTTGTCTTGATAAAGTATTTGAGAAAATCATACTGAACAGACTGAACGAGTTCACTGAGGATAATAATATAATGCTAGATGAACAGTTTGGTTTTAGAAAACAGCATTCGACAGTACACCAAGTAGAACGAATCGTAAAATTTATATCAAGTAATAAAAACCAGCGTAGAAGTACAGGAATTGTTTTCCTGGGCATAATAAAAGCTTTTGATTCTATATGACATGATGGACTAGTATAAAATTAATATGTTTGGATATCCAGTCTATTTCCGAAATATCATACAAAGTTTTTTGAACGAAAGAACATTCGCTGTAAATGTAGAGAATGAACTTTCTTCCCCGCGGCTCATTCCAGCAGGACTACCACAAGGATCAGTTTTATCGCCTACACTATACTCAATTTTCAATAATAACAACGGGGAAATTCTCCAATGCTATTATTAAGAAAATGAAAAATGGGCTGTTACACTCTGAAAAATACTTTTATAAGTGAAAAATTAAGACTAATGAAGCAAATTCTAAATCTTTTATATTTGTTGTAATACATATAATATAGTAATAACTCAAAATGGGTGTATAAGAAATTTGTATATTTTTACCTGTAATGATAGATTGATAATAATAAAAAAAATATGTATCTTATAAAACTAATATAATAAAAAACAAATAAAATGATAAAAAATGATATATTGAGCTTTATAAAGGCAGCAGTGGATGTATGTAGGTCAGAAATATTAGATCATATTCGAAATTTCACAACCGCAATCCAACAACTGCAGCCGACACCAGCTTGGAGAGAAGCGGCAAAATTTGCTATGAATTATTAATTAAAAGGTTGTGAGACATACATATATTGCTATGGGAGTTTCGGGAAATAAAAGTAATGTGAGTGATAAAAAAATTCAAGTATTTTAATAGGAAATAAGACAACTTGCTGCTTCGAGATCAAAGTTGAGAGAAGAATCTTTATTAATAACATGAAATGACATTTGTCTGTCTGTCAAATGATTTACAGCTGACTTAAATTGCAGATCAATTAAAATATTTACAACACCCTCACTAGTTAATAATAAATGTAATAATTCAGTTTAATTGGATAAGCAATATTTATAAAAGAAATATGGCAAAGATTCAATTCATTTCAAGTTAGATTAGTGTTAATTGTACAAAGTTCAGTTTAAATTAATTTCTGTAGTTAAGACCATAATGTTCAATAAATTGAGATAATTTTGAATGATTTACAGGATTTGTCATGATATCACCAATCATTTCATTCGTGTTTCGATAGTGTAGTTTAATTGTGCCTTCAGAAAGTTTCTCACGTATAAAATAATTATTGACATTACAGCCAGTTGTATCGCCCCTTGATTATTTCAATAAAGTTGAATTGTCTTTGGCGCATTCATAAAGATATCGACTTTGATACGCTTAAGCCATAACACCTCTTGAATCGACGCTAACGTCGACATAATTCAGCATCTGTGGGGACAGTGCAATCGTAGGCTGCTTTCGTGTGGCACAGGAAATAGCTCTTCCTTGTAATTGGAACACGTACCCAGTCGTCGAGCGTCACTTGTCTTGATCGCCGGCACAGTCAGCATCACAGTAACCAACCATTGGTCTCTGATATACTTTCGATACGTCAGTTTTATATCGAAGGTGCCCCTCGAAGCACCCTCTTCACTGCCGATCAGTGTGCTTTCCCGTAGTTTGTATTGTAGCACCTGAGCGCGCTAACATGACGCTTATATCAAGACGACTGATTTGCGCAGCATATATAATGCACCCAATTGAGTCCTGGTAGAGAATCGAATGTATTTCTTGCTGGTCTGCTTCAGATTTTGAGGACATTACTTTTGACAAACGTTGATTTGGATTCACAGGATTGCTGTCAGTCATGATGAATCGATGTCGACAGATATTCCCCCTTATTCTATTTGTCGTTGTCGGCATCACACGACATCAACACCAATATTTCGGCAACTGTAGGATCGATGTCGACAACAATTATATATTATTTATAAGCTGTTACTATTCCAAAGGCTTAAAAAATGGCAAGTGGTCATCATTAACACTCAATTGTTGCTCACATCGAGCACAGAACTTACATTTTTTTTAATGTTGACTTAATGGGACGACGATGACGACAATTGGAATAAGCGAGATTGCTTTCGGTCTATGGAAATTGACCCATTTTCATGTCATACTATGCGTATACCAAGAACTGATGTTACAGCTCCCAAGTATTTTATATTAAAGTTTATATAAAAATCTTTCTTCAATTTAGTAATCATCGTACTGTTGCTGTTAAAAATTAATATGTCATCGACATATATCGATAAAACAATGATATTCTGTGCGGGGTGGCTAAAATAGATTCACTGATCAACACCTGATCTCATGAAATCAAGACTTTGCGTCAGTATTATATTTAGTTTCCAGTTCCACACCCGCCTTGATTGCTTTAGCCTGTACGGAGACTTACGAAGACGACATACTCTATCGGTTTGGTGCGAAAACCACTCCGGCTGCTGCAAAAAGGTCTATCAAATTTTAACACAAGGGTCAAATGGAAACATATCGATGAATAACGAGCAACTGGAAAATACCTTTCGTCGTAATCTATACCTCTAACTTGCGAAAAATCCTTGACTACGAGTCGTGGCTCGTTTTGACTTTTCCATTGAAGTTAGGGAGATATTTTAAAAATTCACGCAGGTGATGAAAGAAAATATCTTTAAATGCTTTAAAACTGTATACCACATGTGTTGCAATAGATACAGGGTGCTGCAAAAATCGCAGTCACATTTATAAAAATAGTTTCGGTGCAAATTGTATATTTATAATTTTTATTAAATTTCTTGTTGGCGTCAAAGATTTATATTATTGGAATATTTTTAATGTTAATGACTTAGCTATAAATATTTTTTTTAGTATTTTACATAAAACGGTCTTTTTGAACTTTTAATAATGCTAAAATATTTTCATTATATGAACTTTTTATTGGTTAGTTCTTTACAAAGTAGCCATTTCATCATTATTAAAAAATTATCTCGCCGTATTGCCATCATTTGTATTTCCTTATGCATACTTTGGGTAGTCTATTTTTAGTCCAAGTTTTTTAAAAACTCCTTGTTGTATGACTTTTTTCTTATCATCTGTTCTTCTTTTGGTGGTGCAGTCTCGTTAAAAATTTCTCACACCCGTAGAATTGTATATGCCAGCCTCAAAATGAACTCCATACACCTAATTCTAGCATGCAATGGGGAAATTCCATATTCGTAGTTGTTCTCGTCACTGGTTGAATCGTTTAAATTTTGAAAATTCTTCTGTGCTCTTTTGCAAATAGGTCATTTCAAAGTTGACGAGCTGTTTGTAATTTCATTTAAGACCATTTACCATCAATCATTGTAAGAAAAATGGTATGACTGACAGTAACAATTTTCCCATTCCTTATTGCAAAAACAGAAGGGATAAGTTTATCAATTTGATCTGTAATATTGCTCAGTGTAGACTTGATTACTTCTGAAGACTCCTTTGAATATTGGAACAGTATTGGACGGCAAAAATTAACTGATGATGGACGAGGATTTTTCCAGTACTCTGAGGTTTCACTTCTAAGTTTTAAAGGAACTACAGAAGGCATAAACATATTTGCATCTGTAGTTGTCATGACATTTGTACAACCCAATTTTTGGAGTAATGTGAGTTTATCTGGAAGTAGTTTTGCTTGTCCTTCAGGTAAACTTTGAATTAAACGTTTTGCAGTATGATCCATTAAATATTGAAGTTTTACCTCTGCTTATATTTCAGTTATCTGTAAGCCAATCGGAATTGCTTCTTTTTTTGCAATTGTAATTTGATTGTATGAAGGAAGTACATTAACATTATAATGCTTTAAAGACTTTCATAAAATAGAATATTTTTCCTTTGATAGTCCTAATTCCAAAAATAATGCTAAAGCTTCTTATAAAGTATACTTTGGTGGCGTAGGTATCCTCTCTTTTATCCTATTTAGACGTTGTGAACTTGCGATCGAGACCGCCTTTGTGATGTTTGATTTTGCTTTTTACTGGTCTTTTACGTATTTTATAGATAACGCTTCCGATAAATGATACGTAGTTATTGAGGCGGTAGAATCTTGAATTTTCCATTTTCTTGTATTTGGTGCACAGTCTTCAAGAGATATTCTCGTTTTGCCTCTTGTTTGCCCAGTAGAAGTATGAGGATATTCAAATTCTATAATAGTTGTGAATTCATCTAACCAAACAGAATTCTTTCTCATAAAGTTTTCTTTTGTGGCATTAGATGCCTGCCATTTTTTTCTCCAACAAATTATATAATTAATGAAGTCTAGCTTTCAGATCCTCGTTTTGTTCCGCCTCTGTAAAAATGTTTAACCGTTGTTTAACAGCTAGTTTAAAAGTACCTTCAGCATCGGAGCTTCTAAATAACTCAAACAACTCTGAATTTTTCAGGGACATCTCCATTCTCTCAATTTCCATCTAATAAATAATGAATTAATGAAAAATTAATAAATAACTTATTTTTTATCGTATGTATTTGTTATCTAACACGTCTTATCGCTGCGCTCGCTGCTTAAAGGATAAACAAAAGACAAATAATGCATATAACTAAAAATTTTGTTGTTGAGTTTTGTTCCGAAGTTTTATTTGGTTTTGAGAAATTCAATCATTTAAGGACTATAATTATTTAATACTAATTATTCCTAGGTAGTAATTACTTAGGTACAGTCAATACAACGACAAATATATTCTAAACGGTAGCAGCTTACGGAATCATTGAGATTATGGGGAGACTACCTGATATTAATTTTGCCACACCTGCATATATACATGTTCATAAGTAATATGTGCATGTGTGCTCATATTTTTAAATCTTAAGAAATTAGTGATAAATTACTTGTTGCTAGTTTTTAAAATCAATTGCTTAGAATTATTTAATATTGTTTACTACCTAAAAAATTGTGAGTAGTATTGATACTTGGGGGAAATTCGTTACGCCCTTTACGGGCGTTGCTTTTTGAAATATTTATTCAGATAAAAGTTATATCACTTTTAATTAAAAAAGTCATATACATATATCCATTACACTACGTTCTTTCGCTTTAATAACGAGGTTGTGATAGTTTTTTCTTTCTTGCAAGTGTAATATAGTTAGTGTACAAGAAGGACAAAGTGTTCATAGCAAATCTTTCCGAAACTTCGTGTCCCTTTATTAGTTCTAGTCTATTTAATTCCCAAAAGCTTCCCAAATATAGAGCTTTTGAAGAACTCCGCCTACTAATGTAAAAAGACCTAACAAATTTTTTAGTTGAATTTAAATAAAAAACAAACAACATTTTTTAACAAAATCAAAAAAGTAGTAATCGGTTGCAAATTTTGTGTAAAAAATAAATTTAAAACCTAAAGTTTTTGTCCCAAATTTACTTTTTTTCATAGTCCAAAAAATTATAAAATTTGAGCGGCCACAACACCCACAATTTTCAATCTTTTTAAGAACGGCTTTTTCAATTTTGACCACTAGAATATAACCTAAAATATGGTTTAGCTTATTTCTCAAAATTTTTTTTGTCGAACTTTTGATTTTTGCCACGGGTTTCAGAAAAATTATCTACTGTGCTTCGATCGATAGCACTATCTGCGTTTCGTTTGACCTTGAGCACCCACTTACCCCGATTGCCTTTCGCCCAGGTAGCAAAACCACCAGTTTCCAAGTTTCATTCTCTTGCAAAGCATTGTACTCACTCTGCATTGCATTGGTCCACTCTTTGCTGTTTTCACTTGTTAATGCTTCACGAACGGTTGCTGGCTCAAATTGGATCAGCTAGTGCCGCTAATAAGCCTACATTCCAAACTTTTGCCGCAACATCACCATGGTCTTCTTCATCAGCGGAATATACGGCTGACATTTCACTTACACGAAATTCAAAGTCAGTTTCGCACAATGAATATATAAAGGATTACTAATACCAATGCTAACACCACCCTCAATGAATCGGACATTCGATTCCTTTGAGACTTCGTCACTCGTGCTAGCGACGTCGATTGCGGTTAATGTTGTGGTTATAATAGCATTGGCATCCGGAGACGGTTCGTTCACATTTTGTATCTTACATTGCATTCGGGTCGATTCGTTCTCGATTTCTTCGTATATTTAAAATCATCCTAAAATGGGGACAAATCTAATCAAAGATTAAAAGGTCCTTTACCATAACAGGAAATACACAGAGGGCAGCGGCAGATGGCAGCCGCATTATTCTAGACCTGCTAAAGCCGACCAATCAACTACTTAGCTGCAACAACAACCGATTACCGAAACTGATGCAAGGCAAAAACAACAATGCAATAACATCTGCAACAACTTTTGTATGATCAAGAAATGTGCTGTTACGTCTAAACCTTTTTAAAAACGCTTTCCGTGGGTTCTTTTATTGCAATGAAATTAAACGCTCAATACTTCAATTTACAGTGCTTAACAGCTACTACTTTATTTAATTTAATACCACTGTACTATGCTCAAAAGCAATAGTAACCACTTAATACAGTTTACACGATCACGGTAAAGTCTAACTACTCAACACTGTCTGTCTACTGACTGAACCGCTGAACGTTGATGTGCGCAGCTTATATACTTTCAATGATCATTTTTCGAACATTCATAATGTTTGTAGAAGCTGAGCACATCATCGCACACTTAAATTAAACATGAGCACAAGATACGCACATACACACATGTTCCAATCAGACATACAAATGCCGACGGACAACAACAACAATAATCATGAGCGTATTCGCTGTTTCAATTACTTAGAAGCCGCACGTATTTAACATGTGTGTTTGTGTGTCTGTGTACGTTCACACCACCGTCGCTTAACAATTATCTATGTATGTATAGTTGTCATGTGCTCATTTACAATGAATAATAAAATCAAATAACAACAATTCAGAATCTTCTAGAGTATTTATGATGAATAATACAAACAAATAAGAATAACAATAATTCAGTATGTTCTCGAACAACTATAATAGGACGGAACCACTGCTTCCGCATTTCGCGAGTCGATCCAAGTGAACCACCTTCATTTTCGATCGGGGGCATCTGTATCCCATACACAACATCGTTCAATCTCTTTATCACCTTGTATGGTCCATCGCACTGCGTTTGCAGTTTGGGTGACAGTCCTTTCTTCCTCTTTGGGTTAAACAGTAGAACCAGTTGTCCCTCGCGGAATCCATTAGAATCCGCAACTCGATCGCACCTGGTTTCCGTTTTCTTCCTCTTCCTTGGAATCAGCTTTCTTGCTCTTTTTCGCCTTCTTTTTTCCAGCCTTTCCTCGATTCTTGCTACTACCGTTCACTGTACTGCCGCCATTGGCTTCAAATTCTTTGACAGCATCCTGATATTCTTCCTTGGCTTTTGCGGCTTTGTCTCTATTCTGTGGATCCGCCCTATATGCTCTCCACCACACTTACGCTGCAGAGCCGCGATTCTTGCCAACACCGTTTGCTGTACTGCCACCATAGGCTTCAAATTCTTTGACGGCATCCTCATATTTTTCCTTGGCTTTTGCGGCTTTAGCTCCATTCTGTGGATCTGTCCCTTATGCTCTCCACCAGACTTACGCTGCAGTGCCGCCATAATGTCCTCATAGTTGTTTCTCGTTGTAGCGGGCACAGTTTCCAGGACTTGTGCATCAGCGCCTCTTAATGCCAGTCTCAGTGCATTTCTCCTCCGCGACCCATGCATCTCTGTTTGCTACAGATTCAAATCTTTTCGCAGCTTCCGGAATAGCTCGCATTGGCCTCTCTTACAGTTGAGAATCACATACCCTTGCTTCCAGGCTGTGTGGCTTCTGATCTCCTGCATTTAAAACTCCTCATGAACATCTTTTTCTGGCCCATCGAATTTCCTATTGACGCTATGAACTTCTCTCTCCTTGTAATTCCATTTATCTTTAATGATGTTAACCCTCACATTCGCGGCCTCATAGACATCTTCCAGCTTTTTATTTGTTGCCCTCAGCATTTCATTATTGGCCTTAGAGCTTTCTTCCATTTTCCGCATCCTTTTCTCTAGAGTATTTATGATGAATAATACAAGCAAATAAGAATAACAATAATTCAGTATGTTCTCGAACAACTATAATAGGACTGTTCACCACCAAATTCGAAACAGTAAGCTTTGTAGAAGCCAATTGAGGTAACAGAAAAAAACGGTACAAATTACTTGCTACAAATAAATGTTTATAAAAACATTTAGTGTAAGCAAAGGACATAAGAGCAAGTGAAGGAGTGAAAAAACTTTTCTAGATGTAGGATGGAGTTTAGAATATGATCGCTTAATGCGGATATTAATCAAATAAATAGCCGAAAAAGAAAATTTAATAAAATAACAAACTAATCCTATATTCTAAATGATAAAATTCTGTATTTTAAACATTATTTAGTTTTATATATTCTTTGTATATATATATATATATATATATATATATATATATATATATATATATATATATATATATATATATATATATATATATATATATATATATATATATATATATATATATATATATATATATATATATATATATATATATATATATATATATATATATATATATATATATATATATATATGTATGTTTTTTTTTTTTTACGAGGAAAAAATCTTCAAAAGACTCCGTGCGGGACTTTAACCCGCTAAAACGACCTCGATACACAGCTCCCAGTCCCTGCGGAACCACCGTAAAAGTATTTCTTCACAGGGCGGAGAAGGTATAAACCTGCGCTATGCTGCCTAGATTCGCTTTCGAATCTCCTCAAGCCTACGAAGTTCCAATAGAACCAATTTTATGAAGCTACACACATACTCCCAGTTACGCAAGGATATCAACATTATACTTATGTCATGTGCTCATTTACAATGAATAATAAAATCAAATAACAACAATTCAGAATCTTCTAGAGTATTTACGATGAATAATACAAACAAATAAGAATAACAATAATTCAGTATGTTCTCGAACAACTATAATAGGACGGAACCACTGCTTCCGCATTTCGCGAGTCGATCCAAGTGAACCACCTTCATTTTCGATCGGGGGCATCTGTATCCCATACACAACATCGTTCAATCTCTTTATCACCTTGTATGGTCCATCGCACTGCGTTTGCAGTTTGGGTGACAGTCCTTTCTTCCTCTTTGGGTTAAACAGTAGAACCAGTTGTCCCTCGCGGAATCCATTAGAATCCGCAACTCGATCGCACCTGGTTTCCGTTTTCTTCCTCTTCCTTGGAATCAGCTTTCTTGCTCTTTTTCGCCTTCTTTTTTCCAGCCTTTCCTCGATTCTTGCTACTACCGTTCACTGTACTGCCGCCATTGGCTTCAAATTCTTTGACAGCATCCTGATATTCTTCCTTGGCTTTTGCGGCTTTGTCTCTATTCTGTGGATCCGCCCTATATGCTCTCCACCACACTTACGCTGCAGAGCCGCGATTCTTGCCAACACCGTTTGCTGTACTGCCACCATAGGCTTCAAATTCTTTGACGGCATCCTCATATTTTTCCTTGGCTTTTGCGGCTTTAGCTCCATTCTGTGGATCTGTCCCTTATGCTCTCCACCAGACTTACGCTGCAGTGCCGCCATAATGTCCTCATAGTTGTTTCTCGTTGTAGCGGGCACAGTTTCCAGGACTTGTGCATCAGCGCCTCTTAATGCCAGTCTCAGTGCATTTCTCCTCCGCGACCCATGCATCTCTGTTTGCTACAGATTCAAATCTTTTCGCAGCTTCCGGAATAGCTCGCATTGGCCTCTCTTACAGTTGAGAATCACATACCCTTGCTTCCAGGCTGTGTGGCTTCTGATCTCCTGCATTTAAAACTCCTCATGAACATCTTTTTCTGGCCCATCGAATTTCCTATTGACGCTATGAACTTCTCTCTCCTTGTAATTCCATTTATCTTTAATGATGTTAACCCTCACATTCGCGGCCTCATAGACATCTTCCAGCTTTTTATTTGTTGCCCTCAGCATTTCATTATTGGCCTTAGAGCTTTCTTCCATTTTCCGCATCCTTTTCTCTAGAGTATTTATGATGAATAATACAAGCAAATAAGAATAACAATAATTCAGTATGTTCTCGAACAACTATAATAGGACTGTTCACCACCAAATTCGAAACAGTAAGCTTTGTAGAAGCCAATTGAGGTAACAGAAAAAAACGGTACAAATTACTTGCTACAAATAAATGTTTATAAAAACATTTAGTGTAAGCAAAGGACATAAGAGCAAGTGAAGGAGTGAAAAAACTTTTCTAGATGTAGGATGGAGTTTAGAATATGATCGCTTAATGCGGATATTAATCAAATAAATAGCCGAAAAAGAAAATTTAATAAAATAACAAACTAATCCTATATTCTAAATGATAAAATTCTGTATTTTAAACATTATTTAGTTTTATATATTCTTTGTATATATATATATATATATATATATATATATATATATATATATATATATATATATATATATATATATATATATATATATATATATATATATATATATATATATATATATATATATATATATATATATATATATATATATATATATATATATATATATATATATGTATGTTTTTTTTTTTTACGAGGAAAAAATCTTCAAAAGACTCCGTGCGGGACTTTAACCCGCTAAAACGACCTCGATACACAGCTCCCAGTCCCTGCGGAACCACCGTAAAAGTATTTCTTCACAGGGCGGAGAAGGTATAAACCTGCGCTATGCTGCCTAGATTCGCTTTCGAATCTCCTCAAGCCTACGAAGTTCCAATAGAACCAATTTTATGAAGCTACACACATACTCCCAGTTACGCAAGGATATCAACATTATACTTATTATGTTTTCAGGACAAATTCCAAACCCTAACAACTGCTCTAGGTTCGCCCTCTCGTAACTAAAACGTGGACAATTGAAGAAAACATGTTCAGGGTCCTCGTTTATCTCGCCAATGCAATACGGACAGTACGGAGAAGTGTCATGTCCAAACCTGTACAGATATGCCCGATAGCAACCATGTCCGCTCAAAAACTGTGTCAGATAGTAATTTAAATAGCCATGTTCCCTTTGTACCCAAACACATACATTTGGTATTAAAGTATGAGTCCATCTACCTTTTGTAGATACTGACCATCTCGTTTGCCATTCGGCAATGCTGGCTGCTCTCGCATCATCACGGATACTTACACCCTCTGCTGCTCCTGCCGAAGACATTATGTGCAAAGACTCTCTAGCCATCAAGTCAATGGGTATCAAACCGGCAATGACAAATGCTGCTTCATCCGACACGGTCCTAAATGCGCAACTCACCCGGAGCGCTGCAAGCCTGTAAACGGAGGAAATCTTGCAAACATAAGTTTTAAACCTTGTGGATTCTGACCATATTGGAGCTGCATACAGGATGATATTGCAAATAACTCCCGCAAGAATTTTCCGCCCAAGATATTTTGGACCCCTGGTATTTGGCATTATACGACATAGCCCTGCACATGTTTTCCCAGCCTTCATTTCAACGTATTCAATATGGCTCTTGAATGATAGACGATTATCTATCATCACTCCTAAATATTTAAGGTGCTCTCCAGTTCTTATTTCACAATCACCAATTTGTAGAGTAATGTATTCCTTAACTTTGCGGCTACTAATTAATACAGCTTCTGTCTTATGTTCAGCAAGAGATAAACCCATGGAATTTAGCCATGATTTAACGATGTATATGCTGGTATTACAAACAGTCTCTGCCTCATTTACATTTTTGGCTACAACAATCAGTGCAATATCATCCGCAAAGCCTACAATTTTAACACTGTCCGGAAGATTTAGTCTCAAAACTCCATCATACATCACGTTCCATAGCAAAGGTCCTAGCACAGAACCCTGTGGTACCCCACCTGTCACTCTGTATTTCTTCACTCCTTCATCGGTATCATAAATAAGAACTCTCTTCCGAAAATAGTCCTTGATTATAGCTACCAGATATAGCGGCGTATTGAGATGAGTTAGAGCATCAACAATATTTTCCCAATTAGCGGTGTTAAAAGCATTTTTTACATCCAGTGTTACCAGCACGCAATATTCCTTGGAACCATTCTTCCAACTTTTACCTTCAATTGCACTCCTTGCTGTATCAACTACCACTTTAATCGCATCTATAGTAGATCTACGTTTCCTGAATCCGTATTGATATTCAGACAAACCTTCAGCTGATTCTATACTCGCCTCTAATCTCTTGCAGACAATACTCTCCAACAACTTCCCGCAAGTGTCTATCATGCTTAAGGGGCGATAGGAAGACGGATGATCTAGAGGTTTCCCATCCTTGGGTAGTAGCACAAGTTTTTGTCTTTTCCAAATTGATGGAAAAGATCCATGCTTTAGACAGGCATTGAATACTTGGATTAATTTTTCCGGGCGAAACTTGACAACCTCTTTTAATATAGCATTTGGAATGCCATCGGGTCCAGGGGCCTTACTATTTTGGAATCTAGAGACAGCCTGTAGTACCTCATCGGCATTTACTGGTGGGAAATCGTATTCTTCTCCAGCAGTGTTGTTTTCCCAGGTTGTCATATCCTGTTGTGGAAAAAGATGCTTCACGATTTTGTCGAGTACAACAGACTCTTTCGGTGCTGTCGTATGTAGGCATTTAAGTTTCCTTGTCACAAGTTTATAAGCCATTCCAAAGGGGTTTCTGTCGATGTTGTCGCATATGTCTAAGAAGCACATTCTTTTACTTCGACGTATTGCGAACTTCAGGGCCTTCTTCTTAGCTTTCAGTATCTGATGGTGTAGATCATTAATATCTCTACCTCGAGTTCTTACATATTTTCTTCTGGCTCGTATACAATCTTTCCGCAGTTGAGCTATTTCTTCATTCCACCAGTACACAGATGCTTTATTCATTCCATGTTTTCTTTTCCTCATCGAAGCGTTGCATGCAAGGGTTATTTGGTCAATTAACTGCTCAGCCATGTTCTCCGCTGAACCATCTAAGCACATGTTCTCCATTTGTAAACTGAATATTTCCCTATCGAGAGTATTTATTTTCCAACCCACTAAATTTCGACTGTTCACGTTGGATGTCGTTGTTCTATCGGTTATATTCATGATGATAGCCCTATGGTCGCTGTGCGTATAGTTGTCACATATACATCACCGAACCATTTCCATTTCGACTAAAAGTTTGTTCACTTCCAGAGTTCATTAGCACTAAATCAAGTGCAGCGAATGATTCCAAAAGAATCCTGCCTCTTGAATTTGTACTTGAACTTCCCCATTCAGTGGCCCATGCATTGAAATCTCCAGCTATTAGTACTGGGTTTTTGCCAATAGCGTCGGATGTTAAACTACTTATTATATCCTTGAAATCATCAATCCCATACCTCGGTGGGATGTAACAACTGTATATAGTTATTCCCAAAACCGTAGCACGAACAAAGCCGCCTTTCTCATTTGTCATTGTATCTTGAAGAAGTCGTCCACTTACCGACCAAATAGCAGATGTATTTGTGCTGTCATTCGACCAGTTTGGTGAATTTAAATTGCAGTACGGCTCACTAATAATAGCTATATCAATTCCTAACTCACGAACACTCTGTTTCAATAGCTCCTGGGCTGCTTCACAATGATTTAGATTTAGCTGGTAAAGTCTCATCTTTGTGATTTAAGTTGCCGTAGTGCCTTTATATAGTAAGGACAGACAACTGATCCAGTTACATGGTCACTTTTTGCAACCTTTTCATCACAAAGCAAACATTTTGGGTTTTTAGTGCACGTTCTTATCTTGTGCCCAACTTCTCCACAACGAAGACAACTACGTAAGTAGTCGTTTAAGCTCTTACACCTATCCGCCGTGTGCCCGTAATCTAAACATTTGTAGCATCTCACTGGTACGATCTTTTCCCGTATTCGGCATATGACCCAACCAATCCGTATCTTCTCAGCCT
This sequence comes from Germaria angustata, assembly GCA_963681545.1. Lineage (NCBI taxonomy): Eukaryota > Metazoa > Arthropoda > Insecta > Diptera > Tachinidae > Germaria > Germaria angustata. The sequence goes on from OY812998.1 coordinate 83,964,033, forward strand.
CTATGAGTCGACTAGCTAAGATGGCATTTAATCCAATGGTGGCGATTTGTGTACCTCTGTAAGTTTTCCTCATAGATTTAACTACAGAAGGTTGTAGCGCTCTAACTTCGTCAAATCTGTCCGCGAGAGCCTCATAGACCTCTTCTTTGCTTGTAATTTCATCAATGTCCTTGATTTCAATAAGCACCTCCTGTGTCAGTGCACGCACTTCCGCAACTGTGCCCAGAACTTCCTCGACCGTGGTTCTAAATTCATCTGTATTCTGGTGTGCAGGTTTATTGAGCTCTAGGAGCAGTTCACCTTTTTCCGTTTTCCTTATACTCTTAACGTTTTGGCCTAGAGCGTTTAGCTTGGGATCGTTCTTCACTTGTTTGAGGATGTCCGCATAAGATATATCTCCGCAAGTCTTAATAACTAGAGCATCTGGTCGGGCTGGCTTCTTCCTTCTTTTAACTCTGGGACGAACTTTTACCCAATCAGGATTTGCAGCTTTCTCATCTGAACTTCCAGCCAATGGTACATATGTTACGTTGGTTTCAACAATATTTTGAACAGTCTCGTTTGTGGTGGTATTTTTCTTCTTCTTCGGTTTGTTCTCCTTGGGGCTCAGTATTGTGGGGTCTCTTTTCCGCTTTGTAGTTGCCAGTTGCACTAAGGCTGACTTTATAACATCATCTGTCTGAGTTTCCCTGTTAATCAGTGTTTGTCTGCTGCTTTTACTCGTTAAACTATTTAGTTCCTCTGACATTTGCTTATAAACCGCTTGTATCTCACGCGACATCGAAACAATATCCTTGTGAACGTTAGAGCGTGTTTTAAGAAACTCCACCAGATTTGTTATCTTCTCACCAAGTTTGCTCACACTGATAATGCGAAGATTTTCACTGCTAACCAATTCGCTTTTACCAGTTGTTACAGGTGCTGATTTCGGGATCATTTGCTTCCCAACTAAAGGGTTCTCCGAACCCGCACCGTATATGTCACCTTCCTTCTCCTTGTTATACGTATGTTGTTTATCAGTATTCATTGCTACGTGGTCCCAACTCAAAGCCGCTATCTCCGTTTGATGTGCAGTCACGTTTAAAACCCCATGGTTATCTATGCATGCAGGGAGGCCATGCGAGGGTTGACATGATGTCCTTATGAGTCACCATGCCAGTGCCAGGTCCGTGTTAGTCGGGAAACTGCATCCGAGCCTGCACCACCAACCAAATGGTGACAAACATCGAGCGCGCTTTGAGACTTGCTAAGTTTTAATGAGACGGAGGCGGCTGTGACATTAGCCTAAGAGCCATTTCGGTGGAATTCCACTTCCACTTACTGAGGTCATAGAATATCACAGCCGTCGGCCCAGGGTGCATCAAAATCCAAAACAGTTGTTCCAGTAATACCATAATTAAGGCCGTACTGGTATTGACCTTAATGCCTTACGGCGGGTGCTTGTAATTCCGCGAGGTGTGTCTTCCGTGCTCCGATTCACAAATCGTCCAATAGGAAGCTATTTGGTACTGTCAGTCAATATATATGTATATATATATATATATATATATATATATATATATATATATATATATATATATATACATATATATATATATATATATATATATATATATATATATATTGTTACGTTTTTACCTTTTTAAAAATGTTTTCCGTGGGTTCTTAAATTGCAATGAAATTAAACACGCAATACTTTAATTTTCAGTACTTAACAGCTAGTACTTTATTGAATTTTATACCACGATACTATGCTCAAAAGCAATATTAAGCACTTAATACACTTTACACGATCATGGTAAATTCTAACTACTCACTCACTGGTTACTTACTCAACCCTGACTGACTACTGACTGAACTGAACTTGAACGCTGATGTGCGCAGCCTATATACTCTCAACGATCAAATCTCGAACATTCATAATGTTTGTAGAAGTTGTACGCATCATCGTACGCTTAAATTAACTATGAGCACAAGATACACGCACATACATATGTACATACATACACACACGCTACAATCAGACGTACAAATGCCGACAGTCAACAACAACAATAATTATGAGCTTATTCGTTGCTTCTATCTCTTAGCAGCGGTGCGTGTTTAACAAGTGTGTTTGTGTATTTGTGTACATTTATGGCACCGTCGCTTAACAAACATTTATGTATGCATGTACGTATAGTTGTCATATACCACGTTTATACGCACGTCTTATTTGCAAATAGAACTATTTGCAAATAACTAATTCACTGTTTATACGGGAAATTGCATACAGAACTTATGTTATTATTAGTGATGCCATGTGACGAAAATATGATTGTTTGGTAAGTAAAACACAAAAAACGTTCATGAAGTGGCAACGTCTTACTTTTTATTTGCAAATAGTGTCGTTATTCACGACTTGTTAAGTGAGCTAATAAGTTACAATAAAAAAGTTATACGGCAACATTCTTCTTTTTTATTTGCAAATAAGACGTGCGTATAAACGTAGTAATATGCTCACTTACAATGAAGCAAATAACAGTAACAACAATACAGTATGTTCCAGAGTAATTATGATAAATAATAAAATCAGCTAAGAATAACAACAATTCAGTATGTTCTAGAATAATTACAATGGGGCTGTTCACAACCAAATTCGTAACACTTCCGCCCGCTTAAGCCTGTTCGTCCCGAACAAGCACAGAACCACTGCTTCCCTATTTTGTGAGTCGTAAGTAAGTGTACAAACTTCATTTTAGATTGGGGGCTATTGTGCTTCTGTATCCTATACACAACATCGTACAATCTCTTTATCACCTTGTATGGAACATCCTCTGTGGGTAAATAGTTGAACCAGTTGTCCCTCGCGTAACCCATCAGAATTTGCAGCTCCATCGTACCGGCTTTCATTTTATCGCTGACCCCTCGGATTCTGTTACGTACAAATTCGTGCAGGTCGTATATGTGCTGTCGCTCCTGTGAAGCAATCCCCGTATCCTCATTCTTTGGTGTATGTTTAATGCCGAATTCGAAGTCAACAGGCAATCTCAGCTCCGTCCCAAAGACAATTTTCGCTGGTGTTCTAGATGTTAAATCATGCACACCCGACCTATATCCCAACAGGAATTTTTGAATGTGTTCACCCCAGTCCTTCTGATTCTCGATCACTACTTTTCTAAAGTACTCCTCTAATGTGCGGTTAAATTTTTCAACTATACCGTCAGATTGCGGATGAAGCGCTGTTTTCCTAGTTTTTCTTATGCCATACAGCTCGCACATTTCCTTGAAAATGGCAGACTCAAGGTTTCTACTTTGATCGGAGTGCAACTCCATCGGAACACCAGATCGGCACACCCAGTTGTTGACGAAAACATTTACCACAGTTTGAGATTCCTGGTTTGGTATGGGGTATACTTCGGACCATTTGGTGTCACAAGGACGTAACGATTGCCGGCAGAACTGACGGGCAAAGCGCCTGCTACATCCATAGCTATTCGCGCAAAGGGCGCACCTGAATTGCACTGCTGCAGGTGCACTCGAGTTCTCCGTACTGGACCCTTAGCCGCTATACATTCCTCACAGTTTGCTATCTAGTCAGCTACTGATTGTTGCGCTACAACCAAGTAAAAGCGTTGCTTCAGCTTTTCCAGTGTTTTGTTAACTCCAAGATGACCTCCACTGCGATGATTATGGAACTCTTGCAAAACTCCTGGTATCTTGGACGATGTTACTATTATTATTAATTTTGAAGTTGTTTTGCCATCCGCACTTTCCCATATGCGGTGCAAGCACCCGTTCACTCTCCTTAGCGGCCATTATTTTTCCGTGCACCGAGTCATTTTTCTGCGCCGTTGGCCAACCTTCATGAGAGTCTTTCTGCGTCAGCCGAACATCAGTTACACACTCTTTCTGTTCGGCCTTAACGAAATGTCTGCATTATAGGCTGCACATCCGTATCGAGAGGGCATCTGCGTTGTTGTGTTTTGCCCCTTTTCTATGCTCGATGCTAAAATCATAGCTCTGCAGCCGTTCAATTCATCGCGTCAACTGCCCCTTCGGTTTTTTGAACTGCAACAGCCACCTAAGGGCAGAATGATCAGTCCGCAACGTAAAATTTTGGTCATACAGGTACTTGTTATAATGTTTTATGCATTCTTACACCGACAGAAGCTCACGACGTGTCACACAGTAATTTCTCTCAGGCTTTTAAAGTATTTGACTATAATAACCTATTACTTTTTCGACTCCATCCATCACTTGGGAGAGTACTACTCCTATACCGAAGCACACTTGCGTCGGTATCTAGCACAAATATTTCTCCAGCAACCGGGTATGCCAGAACTGGTGTCATGCACAATAACTCCTTCAGCTTCTGAAATGCTCGTTCCTGCAAGTCTGCGCATTGGTATGACCATGACTTCTTGGTCAGCTCGAGCAGACTGGTTGCTACGCTGGCAAAATTTGGCACAAATCGTATATAGTATGTGCAAAGTCCCAGAAAATTGCGCAATTCATAAAGATTTCGTGGATGTGCCCATTCCCTTATATCTTTTATTTTATCTTCGTACGTCGAAATATCATCTGCAGTTACACGATGTCCCAAATATTTCACATCTCTCTGAAACAATGCACACAATGCTAAGAGTGAGTCCAGCCGACGATATCCGGTTGAGAACTTCCGCCAAATTTTTCTAGTGCTCGTCAAAAGTTTTACCCATCACGATTATTTCTTCCAGGTAAACTAAACACGTCCTCCAGTGAAGCCCATTTAATACCTGTTCCATCAGACGCTCAAATGTAGCTGGGGCATTGCAGAGTTCAAAGGGCATAACTCTAAACTGCCATAAACCATCACCCACACTAAAGGCGGTCCTCCCCTTATCCTTGTGAGCATTTGCCACTTGCAAGCAAGCACTTTGCAAGTACAATGTGGAGAACCACTTCGTTCCGTCCACGGTGTCTAGGGTATCGTCAATCCTGGGTAGTGGATAACTATCCTTTTTCGTAATATCGTTTAGTTTCCGGTAGTCCACACAAAATCTAGTAGTACTACCCTTTTTCTTTACCAGAACTACCGGTGAGCTCCACGGGCTTGTTGACGGTTCGATTACCCCACTCTGCTGCATTTCATTGATTAACCTTTTAACGTCGTTACGTTTTTTGGTGCCTGCTTTGTGGGTCTCGCTTCGCCAGTATTGATCTCATGCCTTACAATGGCCGCTCCCCCTTGGCTCTTATTATTTATGGCGAAAGCGGAGGCATATTCCGTCAGCCCTGTTGTCCATTTCTCCACATGTTGTTCCAATGTTTCGCTTTCTTTGGGTGACAAGCTAGTAGATTTCGGCTTGGACTCAAAATTTATAATTGCCTCTGCTGGAGTACAGCCGCCTATATGGAATTTTGGTCTAACAACCTTCTCATTGGTTGATAAATTTAGAACTCTGAGTGGAATTTTCCTGCTCTTTATTTCTTCTGATTCTACTAACCACAATCGGTTGTCCGCACTATCTCCCTCTAATCGAGCCCAAATCAGCGCTTCATACCGTGATGGAATTCGTTGATTCTCTTCAGCAACCAGTTTTAGCACCTAGGACTTATTCTCATAGCCAATGTTGTTGCGTTTAGAGTACAACGTTTTGAGGGTGGTTCATTTATGGTTTTGTTCTTGGGTGAGCTGTCTCTTTTTCGTTTCTCATCTGTTGTGTTATTGCTATTGGTTCCTGGTCGCTCCACAGGAAGAGGAGCCAGCAAGTGAATTGCTCGCTTAAGGATACCATCAGATGTTTTTACATCCGCTGTTCTGACAAGTCCGTCTGGACTGGGGTAAATTTCAGTTACTTTTCCAAGACGCCATTTCATGACTGGTGTGTTGTCTTTAATTATAACTATGGTACCCCGTTGCAAATTTTGAGCCTTGGTTTGCCACTTGTTTCGCTGCTGGAGTTCACTGAGGTATTCCTGCGACCATCGTTTCCAAAATTGATGCTTTATTTGTGACACTAACTCCCATCGTTTTGTAAGAGTTGTTGGAGTTGACCTGGCTGTTGCATCTACTTGTGCTGTAAGCGGTTCACCAATCAAAAAGTGGCCTGGTGTTAGTGCAGCCTCATCACTAGGACTATTCGGCAACGGTGCAATCGGTCTCGAATTAAGGATTGCTTCGACTTCTATGATCACGGTTTCCATTTCTTCATAGGTCAGAGACGCGTTTGCCATTTCTTTAACAAGTAACTTTTTTGCGGACTTGACTGCAGCCTCCCATAGTCCGCCGAAGTGCGGGGCTCGTGGAGGTATGAAATGAAAACTGATGCCTTCGCTGACACACTCTTGTTGAATTTTTTCTTGAGCAGCTGTGGCGAAAAGAGCAGTTGACAACTCTTCTAATTGATTGCGAGCTCCCACAAAGTTTGTTGCGTTGTCACTGTAGAGATGCTGACAGTGACCCCTTCGGCCGATGAATCTTTTGAGTGCTCCAATGAAAGCGTCGGTTGTAAGGTCTGTTACAAGCTCCAGATGGACCGCCTTAGTGGAAAAGCAACAGAATACTGCAATATACGTCTTTTGGGGTCGCTTTCCTCGGGTTTTGAAGTGAACCCAGATTGGACCACAGTAGTCAACTCCTGTATTAATAAAGGGTCTCGCTGGTATTACTCTTGCTTCTGGAAGGTTTCCCATAATTTGCTGCAGAAGTTTTGGTTTCGCTCGTACACATTGCACACATTTATGCACAGTTTCCCGAGCCAAATGTTTGCCTTTAGTGGGCCAAAAAAGTTGTCTTACGATTGCTAGAAGTGCTCCAGGGCCACAATGTTTGTTTTCCCTATGTATCGACTCAAATATTAGTTTACTTATTGTGTCGTTATAAGGAAGCATCATTGGATGTTTGGCATTGAATGATAACGTGGATGCTTCTAATCTGCCTCCGACTCTTAGAATGTTATATTCATCTAAAAAGGGGGATAAGCTTTTTATTTGACTCGATTCTTTAAGGTCCTTTTTCTGTTGCAGCTGTTGAATGTCTTCTGTGAACGTGCATAGTTGGGTGGTTCGAACTATGATGGCAAGCGCATCGTGAAGTTCAAGAGGTGTGAGAGTTTGTTGGGTTTGTCGATCGGGCTTGAAAGTTCTGGCATTTCTAATGAATCTTAAAATGTATCCTATGATACGTTGGAGCCTTTTTAGTGAATTTCGGTGGTTGATGCTGTGCAAAAAGTTTTCACTATGGACAGCAATGAGTGAGTTGTATGATCCTTGCTTTTGTTCAGGGGTCGGCAAATTAGGATCTAGGCCAAAATTGGGAGGCCAATGTTTCTCGTCTCCATGAAGAAAAAATGGCCCATACATCCATTGGGGTGTATGCTGTAACTGTTGTGATCCAGTCCTCTTGATATGATGTCCGCTGGGTTATCTTTAGAACCTACATGACGCCATTGCTCAGGTAGCGTGTTTTCTTGAACTGAAGCGATTCGATTTGCCACAAATGTATGAAAGGAAGAAGATCTTGAATTTATCCACGATAAGACTATTTTTGAGTCGGACCAATAGAATGTTGGCGTTGTATTCATATCCAAGTCTAGTTTCACTTTTGCAGCTAAGTTAGCAGCCAATTGTGCGGCACATAGTTCCAGTCTAGGCAGTGTTTGCTGTTTGAGTGGAGTTAAACGTGATTTCGCACATAACAAATATACTCTTATTGTTTTGTTTGGTAGAATTGTTCTCACATATATTGCAGCACCATACGCCTTTTCGGAGGCATCAGTAAAAACATGAAGTTGAATCTTGCTAGGAAGAACTCCTATATAGATATGCCGATGCACTTGAAAGCTTTCAAGGTTCGCCAGCGTGAGTCAAATTCTGAAGGAACAGCCTAGTCCCATGAGAGATTCAAGGTCAATAATTCCTGGATAAACATTTTTGCGCTGGCAACTACTGGCGACATTATTCCTAGTGGATAAAAGATTCTCGCCAAGTCTAATGTGACTGTTTTTTTAGTCACGGCTTTAATTGTTTGAATGCTGACCTTGATCTTAAGTAGGTCATTTTTAGGTACCCATACCAATCCCAGTGTCTTCGTGTAATCAGTTTCGTCTGAGAAGTCAAGACTGACTTCTTGGTCATAACTGGGAATGTTGCGGAGCAGCTGGGCATTATTAGCGCACCATTTTCGTAGATGGAATCCGTACTTGGCCAGGACCTCTTGCAGCTGGCGCTGAGTTTCTAGGGCTGTATTCAGGCTATCAGCTCCACCCAGCCCGTCATCGACATAAAAGTTCTTTTCCAAGAAACTGGCTGCCAAAGGAGCTTGCATCTTATTATCCTGAATTATTTCCTTCAAACATTTGATCGCCAGATATGGTGCTGGTCTAGTACCATAGGTAACGGTATTTAACTGGAAAAAACTAATAGACTCAGAGGCATTATTTCGCCAGAGGATTATCTGGTACTGTCGGTCCTTGGAGTGGATATAGATTTGGCGGTACATTTTTTCGATATCTGTTGTGAATACGAAACGGGGCAGCCGAAATCGCAATAGAACCGTAAATAGATCATTTTGTAGTGGTGGTCCAGTGTGGAGAATATCATTTAAGGATTTTCCTGAGGACGTTTTTGCTGACGCATCGAAAACTACTCTGAGTTTAGTTGTACTACTTTCGGGTCGCAAAACGCAGTGGTGAGGAATAAAGTATGTATGTCCCTTTACTTCGTCTATATTGATTTTCGACATGTGCCCCATTGTTTCATAGTCTTTCATAAAAAGCGCATATTGTTCCTTCAATGAAGCGTCTTTTGATAATCGACGTTCTAGTGCGATGAACCGATTGAATGCGATACTATGGGAGGACCCTAATAAAGATGGTTCAGCACAAAATGGCAGTCGTGCTATGAATCGACCTTTATGGTCACGTGTGGTATGCTGATTGAAATATGCTTCGCACTGTGCATCGAAAGGTGATAAATTTTGCTCTCTTCCTTCAACCTCCTCGAGTTTCCAAAATCGCTCAATAGCTGTATTCATTTTATCCTCTTCTGTTAAGACTCCGCAGATTCCTGATGAGAGCCTTTCACCAGATACCTTTCCCGATACGATCCATCCAAAGGCTGTATTTTGTAGCAGTGGAAGGCCCTTGCCTAATTTAAATTGTCCGATCTTGAGTAGTTGATGATAATATTCCGCCCCTAACAAAATATCGATTTTTTCTGGACGGTTGAAGGTTGGGTCCGCTAATGCTACGTTGCTAGGAATTGACCACCTGTCGATTGTAAGCGATTGAGCGGGTTGAGGGGAAATAATTTGCGGCAATACGAATGCTTCAAGCCGTGTTGAAAAATTGTTGAGCCGAGATTGTAGCGTAATGTTGACTCGGTGTTGAAACTTGGTACGGTTTTTTCCAATACCGTTGATTGTTATAGTTATAGTTATAGTTATAGTTATAGTTATAGTTATAGTTATAGTTATAGTTATAGTTATAGTTATAGTTATAGTTATAGTTATAGTTATAGTTATAGTTATAGTTATAGTTATAGTTATAGTTATAGTTATAGTTATAGTTATAGTTATAGTTATAGTTATAGTTATAGTTATAGTTATAGTTATAGTTATAGTTATAGTTATAGTTATAGTTATAGTTATAGTTATAGTTATAGTTATAGTTATAGTTATAGTTATAGTTATAGTTATAGTTATAGTTATAGTTATAGTTATAGTTATAGTTATAGTTATAGTTATAGTTATAGTTATAGTTATAGTTATAGTTATAGTTATAGTTATAGTTATAGTTATAGTTATAGTTATAGTTATAGTTATAGTTATAGTTATAGTTATAGTTATAGTTATAGTTATAGTTATAGTTATAGTTATAGTTATAGTAATAGTTATAGTTATAGTTATAGTTATAGTTATAGTTATAGTTATAGTTATAGTTATAGTTATAGTTATAGTTATAGTTATAGTTATAGTTATAGTTATAGTTATAGTTATAGTTATAGTTATAGTTATAGTTATAGTTATAGTTATAGTTATAGTTATAGTTATAGTTATAGTTATAGTTATAGTTATAGTTATAGTTATAGTTATAGTTATAGTTATAGTTATAGTTATAGTTATAGTTATAGTTATAGTTATAGTTATAGTTATAGTTATAGTTATAGTTATAGTTATAGTTATAGTTATAGTTATAGTTATAGTTATAGTTATAGTTATAGTTATAGTTATAGTTATAGTTATAGTTATAGTTATAGTTATAGTTATAGTTATAGTTATAGTTATAGTTATAGTTATAGTTATAGTTATAGTTATAGTTATAGTTATAGTTATAGTTATAGTTATAGTTATAGTTATAGTTATAGTTATAGTTATAGTTATAGTTATAGTTATAGTTATAGTTATAGTTATAGTTATAGTTATAGTTATAGTTATAGTTATAGTTATAGTTATAGTTATAGTTATAGTTATAGTTATAGTTATAGTTATAGTTATAGTTATAGTTATAGTTATAGTTATAGTTATAGTTATAGTTATAGTTATAGTTATAGTTATAGTTATAGTTATAGTTATAGTTATAGTTATAGTTATAGTTATAGTTATAGTTATAGTTATAGTTATAGTTATAGTTATAGTTATAGTTATAGTTATAGTTATAGTTATAGTTATAGTTATAGTTATAGTTATAGTTATAGTTATAGTTATAGTTATAGTTATAGTTATAGTTATAGTTATAGTTATAGTTATAGTTATAGTTATAGTTATAGTTATAGTTATAGTTATAGTTATAGTTATAGTTATAGTTATAGTTATAGTTATAGTTATAGTTATAGTTATAGTTATAGTTATAGTTATAGTTATAGTTATAGTTATAGTTATAGTTATAGTTATAGTTATAGTTATAGTTATAGTTATAGTTATAGTTATAGTTATAGTTATAGTTATAGTTATAGTTATAGTTATAGTTATAGTTATAGTTATAGTTATAGTTATAGTTATAGTTATAGTTATAGTTATAGTTATAGTTATAGTTATAGTTATAGTTATAGTTATAGTTATAGTTATAGTTATAGTTATAGTTATAGTTATAGTTATAGTTATAGTTATAGTTATAGTTATAGTTATAGTTATAGTTATAGTTATAGTTATAGTTATAGTTATAGTTATAGTTATAGTTATAGTTATAGTTATAGTTATAGTTATAGTTATAGTTATAGTTATAGTTATAGTTATAGTTATAGTTATAGTTATAGTTATAGTTATAGTTATAGTTATAGTTATAGTTATAGTTATAGTTATAGTTATAGTTATAGTTATAGTTATAGTTATAGTTATAGTTATAGTTATAGTTATAGTTATAGTTATAGTTATAGTTATAGTTATAGTTATAGTTATAGTTATAGTTATAGTTATAGTTATAGTTATAGTTATAGTTATAGTTATAGTTATAGTTATAGTTATAGTTATAGTTATAGTTATAGTTATAGTTATAGTTATAGTTATAGTTATAGTTATAGTTATAGTTATAGTTATAGTTATAGTTATAGTTATAGTTATAGTTATAGTTATAGTTATAGTTATAGTTATAGTTATAGTTATAGTTATAGTTATAGTTATAGTTATAGTTATAGTTATAGTTATAGTTATAGTTATAGTTATAGTTATAGTTATAGTTATAGTTATAGTTATAGTTATAGTTATAGTTATAGTTATAGTTATAGTTATAGTTATAGTTATAGTTATAGTTATAGTTATAGTTATAGTTATAGTTATAGTTATAGTTATAGTTATAGTTATAGTTATAGTTATAGTTATAGTTATAGTTATAGTTATAGTTATAGTTATAGTTATAGTTATAGTTATAGTTATAGTTATAGTTATAGTTATAGTTATAGTTATAGTTATAGTTATAGTTATAGTTATAGTTATAGTTATAGTTATAGTTATAGTTATAGTTATAGTTATAGTTATAGTTATAGTTATAGTTATAGTTATAGTTATAGTTATAGTTATAGTTATAGTTATAGTTATAGTTATAGTTATAGTTATAGTTATAGTTATAGTTATAGTTATAGTTATAGTTATAGTTATAGTTATAGTTATAGTTATAGTTATAGTTATAGTTATAGTTATAGTTATAGTTATAGTTATAGTTATAGTTATAGTTATAGTTATAGTTATAGTTATAGTTATAGTTATAGTTATAGTTATAGTTATAGTTATAGTTATAGTTATAGTTATAGTTATAGTTATAGTTATAGTTATAGTTATAGTTATAGTTATAGTTATAGTTATAGTTATAGTTATAGTTATAGTTATAGTTATAGTTATAGTTATAGTTATAGTTATAGTTATAGTTATAGTTATAGTTATAGTTATAGTTATAGTTATAGTTATAGTTATAGTTATAGTTATAGTTATAGTTATAGTTATAGTTATAGTTATAGTTATAGTTATAGTTATAGTTATAGTTATAGTTATAGTTATAGTTATAGTTATAGTTATAGTTATAGTTATAGTTATAGTTATAGTTATAGTTATAGTTATAGTTATAGTTATAGTTATAGTTATAGTTATAGTTATAGTTATAGTTATAGTTATAGTTATAGTTATAGTTATAGTTATAGTTATAGTTATAGTTATAGTTATAGTTATAGTTATAGTTATAGTTATAGTTATAGTTATAGTTATAGTTATAGTTATAGTTATAGTTATAGTTATAGTTATAGTTATAGTTATAGTTATAGTTATAGTTATAGTTATAGTTATAGTTATAGTTATAGTTATAGTTATAGTTATAGTTATAGTTATAGTTATAGTTATAGTTATAGTTATAGTTATAGTTATAGTTATAGTTATAGTTATAGTTATAGTTATAGTTATAGTTATAGTTATAGTTATAGTTATAGTTATAGTTATAGTTATAGTTATAGTTATAGTTATAGTTATAGTTATAGTTATAGTTATAGTTATAGTTATAGTTATAGTTATAGTTATAGTTATAGTTATAGTTATAGTTATAGTTATAGTTATAGTTATAGTTATAGTTATAGTTATAGTTATAGTTATAGTTATAGTTATAGTTATAGTTATAGTTATAGTTATAGTTATAGTTATAGTTACTAGTTATAGTTATAGTTATAGTTATAGTTATAGTTATAGTTATAGTTATAGTTCTAGTTATAGTTATAGTTATAGTTATAGTTATAGTTATAGTTATAGTTATAGTTATAGTATAGTTATAGTTATAGTTATAGTTATAGTTATAGTTATAGTTATAGTATAGTTATTAGTTATGAGTTATAGTTATAGTTATAGTTATAGTTATAGTTATATTTATAGTTATAGTTATAGTTATAGTTATAGTTATAGTTATAGTTATAGTTATAGTTATAGTTATAGTTATAGTTATAGTTATATTATAGTTATAGTTATAGTTATAGTTATAGTTATAGTTATAGTTATAGTTATAGTTATAGTTATAGTTATAGTTATAGTTATAGTTATAGTTATAGTTATAGTTATAGTTATAGTTATAGTTATAGTTATAGTTATAGTTATAGTTATAGTTATAGTTATAGTTATAGTTATAGTTATAGTTATAGTTATAGTTATAGTTATAGTTATAGTTATAGTTATAGTTATAGTTATAGTTATAGTTATAGTTATAGTTATAGTTATAGTTATAGTTATAGTTATAGTTATAGTTATAGTTATAGTTATAGTTATAGTTATAGTTATAGTTATAGTTATAGTTATAGTTATAGTTATAGTTATAGTTATAGTTATAGTTATAGTTATAGTTATAGTTATAGTTATAGTTATAGTTATAGTTATAGTTATAGTTATAGTTATAGTTATAGTTATAGTTATAGTTATAGTTATAGTTATAGTTATAGTTATAGTTATAGTTATAGTTATAGTTATAGTTATAGTTATAGTTATAGTTATAGTTATAGTTATAGTTATAGTTATAGTTATAGTTATAGTTATAGTTATAGTTATAGTTATAGTTATAGTTATAGTTATAGTTATAGTTATAGTTATAGTTATAGTTATAGTTATAGTTATAGTTATAGTTATAGTTATAGTTATAGTTATAGTTATAGTTATAGTTATAGTTATAGTTATAGTTATAGTTATAGTTATAGTTATAGTTATAGTTATAGTTATAGTTATAGTTATAGTTATAGTTATAGTTATAGTTATAGTTATAGTTATAGTTATAGTTATAGTTATAGTTATAGTTATAGTTATAGTTATAGTTATAGTTATAGTTATAGTTATAGTTATAGTTATAGTTATAGTTATAGTTATAGTTATAGTTATAGTTATAGTTATAGTTATAGTTATAGTTATAGTTATAGTTATAGTTATAGTTATAGTTATAGTTATAGTTATAGTTATAGTTATAGTTATAGTTATAGTTATAGTTATAGTTATAGTTATAGTTATAGTTATAGTTATAGTTATAGTTATAGTTATAGTTATAGTTATAGTTATAGTTATAGTTATAGTTATAGTTATAGTTATAGTTATAGTTATAGTTATAGTTATAGTTATAGTTATAGTTATAGTTATAGTTATAGTTATAGTTATAGTTATAGTTATAGTTATAGTTATAGTTATAGTTATAGTTATAGTTATAGTTATAGTTATAGTTATAGTTATAGTTATAGTTATAGTTATAGTTATAGTTATAGTTATAGTTATAGTTATAGTTATAGTTATAGTTATAGTTATAGTTATAGTTATAGTTATAGTTATAGTTATAGTTATAGTTATAGTTATAGTTATAGTTATAGTTATAGTTATAGTTATAGTTATAGTTATAGTTATAGTTATAGTTATAGTTATAGTTATAGTTATAGTTATAGTTATAGTTATAGTTATAGTTATAGTTATAGTTATAGTTATAGTTATAGTTATAGTTATAGTTATAGTTATAGTTATAGTTATAGTTATAGTTATAGTTATAGTTATAGTTATAGTTATAGTTATAGTTATAGTTATAGTTATAGTTATAGTTATAGTTATAGTTATAGTTATAGTTATAGTTATAGTTATAGTTATAGTTATAGTTATAGTTATAGTTATAGTTATAGTTATAGTTATAGTTATAGTTATAGTTATAGTTATAGTTATAGTTATAGTTATAGTTATAGTTATAGTTATAGTTATAGTTATAGTTATAGTTATAGTTATAGTTATAGTTATAGTTATAGTTATAGTTATAGTTATAGTTATAGTTATAGTTATAGTTATAGTTATAGTTATAGTTATAGTTATAGTTATAGTTATAGTTATAGTTATAGTTATAGTTATAGTTATAGTTATAGTTATAGTTATAGTTATAGTTATAGTTATAGTTATAGTTATAGTTATAGTTATAGTTATAGTTATAGTTATAGTTATAGTTATAGTTATAGTTATAGTTATAGTTATAGTTATAGTTATAGTTATAGTTATAGTTATAGTTATAGTTATAGTTATAGTTATAGTTATAGTTATAGTTATAGTTATAGTTATAGTTATAGTTATAGTTATAGTTATAGTTATAGTTATAGTTATAGTTATAGTTATAGTTATAGTTATAGTTATAGTTATAGTTATAGTTATAGTTATAGTTATAGTTATAGTTATAGTTATAGTTATAGTTATAGTTATAGTTATAGTTATAGTTATAGTTATAGTTATAGTTATAGTTATAGTTATAGTTATAGTTATAGTTATAGTTATAGTTATAGTTATAGTTATAGTTATAGTTATAGTTATAGTTATAGTTATAGTTATAGTTATAGTTATAGTTATAGTTATAGTTATAGTTATAGTTATAGTTATAGTTATAGTTATAGTTATAGTTATAGTTATAGTTATAGTTATAGTTATAGTTATAGTTATAGTTATAGTTATAGTTATAGTTATAGTTATAGTTATAGTTATAGTTATAGTTATAGTTATAGTTATAGTTATAGTTATAGTTATAGTTATAGTTATAGTTATAGTTATAGTTATAGTTATAGTTATAGTTATAGTTATAGTTATAGTTATAGTTATAGTTATAGTTATAGTTATAGTTATAGTTATAGTTATAGTTATAGTTATAGTTATAGTTATAGTTATAGTTATAGTTATAGTTATAGTTATAGTTATAGTTATAGTTATAGTTATAGTTATAGTTATAGTTATAGTTATAGTTATAGTTATAGTTATAGTTATAGTTATAGTTATAGTTATAGTTATAGTTATAGTTATAGTTATAGTTATAGTTATAGTTATAGTTATAGTTATAGTTATAGTTATAGTTATAGTTATAGTTATAGTTATAGTTATAGTTATAGTTATAGTTATAGTTATAGTTATAGTTATAGTTATAGTTATAGTTATAGTTATAGTTATAGTTATAGTTATAGTTATAGTTATAGTTATAGTTATAGTTATAGTTATAGTTATAGTTATAGTTATAGTTATAGTTATAGTTATAGTTATAGTTATAGTTATAGTTATAGTTATAGTTATAGTTATAGTTATAGTTATAGTTATAGTTATAGTTATAGTTATAGTTATAGTTATAGTTATAGTTATAGTTATAGTTATAGTTATAGTTATAGTTATAGTTATAGTTATAGTTATAGTTATAGTTATAGTTATAGTTATAGTTATAGTTATAGTTATAGTTATAGTTATAGTTATAGTTATAGTTATAGTTATAGTTATAGTTATAGTTATAGTTATAGTTATAGTTATAGTTATAGTTATAGTTATAGTTATAGTTATAGTTATAGTTATAGTTATAGTTATAGTTATAGTTATAGTTATAGTTATAGTTATAGTTATAGTTATAGTTATAGTTATAGTTATAGTTATAGTTATAGTTATAGTTATAGTTATAGTTATAGTTATAGTTATAGTTATAGTTATAGTTATAGTTATAGTTATAGTTATAGTTATAGTTATAGTTATAGTTATAGTTATAGTTATAGTTATAGTTATAGTTATAGTTATAGTTATAGTTATAGTTATAGTTATAGTTATAGTTATAGTTATAGTTATAGTTATAGTTATAGTTATAGTTATAGTTATAGTTATAGTTATAGTTATAGTTATAGTTATAGTTATAGTTATAGTTATAGTTATAGTTATAGTTATAGTTATAGTTATAGTTATAGTTATAGTTATAGTTATAGTTATAGTTATAGTTGATATATAGTAAATAGTTATAGTTAATCTTTTATATAACATTTGAGCTGAAGCCCTGCGTTACTATTGCTCTTTATCTCTTTATCTTGTAATTTTAATTATAAGATAAACAAATAAATAAATAAATAGAACAGATTGTCATGAATATAAAGACCGAGAGCTAATAAAAAACCTTGGATTTCAAAATTTAAAAACAAAACCAAAGGTATAAATATCAGGATGAAATAAACGATGTAAAATTCGAACGAAAATTAACAGGAAGAAACTTCAAGAAAAAAAAATAGAATGAAAAGAATGTGATTTTGTTACCAGTTGTAATTTGTATATATTTATTTTTTTGTAACATTCGTGGAGTAATGTACTTACTTAAATATATTCAAACAGTAGAGGATTCATATACCTACTTATAAAAAAGCACTTGCGATCTCTAAGGCCCAATTTATACGATGATGTATAAATCGTGGATGTTTTTTATTTACTTTTGAAAACATCTTCTGAAATCTTCTTGCATTTTTGCTATGATTTTTGCGTCGTGTATTTTTTTCTTACAGGGTTGATTTTTAATCGGTAAATTCTTTTTAATTGTTCATACGCATTTTTATGTCAGTGATTTGTATACCACAAAATATAAACAAAATTTTAACAAAATATAAAATTAAATTTAAACAATATATATATATATATATATATATATATATATATATATATATATATATATATATATATATATATATATATATATATATCGTCACCTTAAAGACCAAACAACCTATCAGCAAAAATTTCAAAATTGAGTTTTTTATTTAATATTATTCCCTATATCATAACGCATATGTATGCAAAATTTTGAACGCCTAATATTACAAATAACCAAGCTGTTACCAAATTACCAAATACCCTATCAGCAAGTGTGAAATTTTCTGAAACCAAATAACCTATCAGCACTCATGCTAAAGAAAAAATCAGAGTAACTATTTATTAGAATTTTTTCTTTTTGAGAAACAGTTACTTTTGATTTGTTGTTCTTTGTGTTTTATTATATTTTATTTATTGTTAGAAGTGAAAAGAAAATTAAAAAGTGGTAAAACATGACGTACTAAAAAAAGAGGAAAATAAATCATCAAAAATCATGATAAAATTTTAATTTTGTGGCATGGTGTAATTTAAGCAAACATTGCACTTTCTTGTTTAAACAAGTAAAAGAAACTAACTGTTATTATTTAAGGTATGTAAATAATATTCATGTGTTCAAAGGAATGATATATATTCATACTAATTAGTATTGCTGATAGGTTGTTTGGTTTCAGATTTTCACAATTCCAAAAAACCTAAGCGCCATATCATAAGCTGTGTTTAGAAAAACAAAGCTTTTTCAACCTATGTATACTTCTGGTTTCATTTTAAACAGAATATATAATTTTCGTTTCAATATTGCAAATAGTTCCAATTTTATAACGTTTTTTCTCTCTCCTGTAAACTTTTGAAAACTGCTGATAGGTTGTTTGGTATTTAAGGTGACGATATATATATATATATATATATATATATATATATATATATATATATATATATATATATATATATATATATATGTACCAACTTACTACATGGACATTTGACTTGTTATAAATTATGTTTTAATTTAAATATTTTTTGAATTGATCAAGTTTCATGCTTTTGTATTTTCAAAAAAGTTCTTTCATAATATTATTATTCTGATATATAATTTTGATTGGAATTGTTAATTTTAATAATTATAAAATTTAATAAAAATAGTTGTTTTAATTTTTAAATAAATATTTTAATTGATTATACAACTACATTGGCGATCCTGCATACAAATAAACCCGAACTTTAGACAACAAATAAATTAAATTGATCTTTCATGAAACCAACATAATAAGCTGCATTATTCATAATTGCTATTTGAAAATCTGAAGATAAAAAACATCAATGCATACCATCATCAAGAAATATAATCAAAAATATCAACTTTATTGAAATTCAACCAGAAGAAACCTAGAACTTTTCCTTGAAATCAACATTCTACTATATTAAGAAGTCTTGGAATATCCTCGCATATATTGGTATTTACATATATATTAATATTTTTATTAAGGCAATTTATAAGTAAATTTTGCAAATTATACTACATTTATACGTCAATTGTCGTTAATTTCGATTTGTGAATCCTTTACCAGTAACTTAATAATTTCATAATGGTTAACACACGCTCAATGACACAACACGACACTAATACAAATACCAATGAAAATAATAACGAGTTTCAAGATGCACAATCTGTTCCAACCCCTAACTTTTCTTTACACAATAATCCAAGTACAAGTAATTCATCCCAAGTTTCAATAAAATTACCACAGTTTTGGAGTTCTTGTCCTGAAACTTGGTATATTCAAACTGAATTGACTTTTAACTTTAAAAATATCACAAATGACACAACTAAATACCAACTTGTTATTATTTCTCTTCCTGAGGATGTCCTAGGGAAATTAACAGATATTATTCACAACCCACCCACAGAAAACAAATATGATTATATCAAGAAAATCATTATTGAACGTTTTTCTCCGTTTTGAAAAAATACTTAACGAAACAGACATTGGAGATAGAAAACCATCTGAGTTTTTCCATGATTTAAATAAACTTGCTCTTAATAATTCTCTAATAAATAACGATCTATTAATTAAATTATGGATGAGAAAACTTCCACCTACTGTTCAGGTACCTTTAATAACATCTCAGTTAACTTCTTTAACAGAAAAGATATCTGCTAAGATAAAATTTTCGAGTTGTCAAACAAATCTCAAAATCTTCTTTTTCTACTTCAATTCCCACAAATATAGATATTCAACTTCCGAATCTAGTTAAAGTTACCTCGAATTTATCTGAAAATATAAATAAAATATCATATGAATTATTTGAGATTAAAATAACTCAAAATATAAAACTAACAACTATAAAATAAATAGTACAAAACACAAACTCTGTTGGTATCATCAAAAATTCGGTAATAAAGCTATTAAATGTAATCCGCCCTGTAATTTCTTTCAAAGTTACAACAGACAAAATTTAAACTAAAAAGTCTTTTCATTGAAGTGACGGATAAAGGGACAGGAGAAAATACATCACGTCGCTTTTTTGTTTTTGATAAGAATAATAAATTAAAATTTTTAATCGACACATGTGCAACTGTATCAGTTATTCTAGTACCTAAATTTAAAAAATTTAAACAAAATTCAGATATAACACTTTCTGCAGATAATGGTTCTAATATAAAAACATATGGTACAAAATCATTAACACTTGATTTAAATCTTCGTCGAGAATTTAAATTCACTTTTATTTTAACCACTATTAACCACCCAATTTTAGGAGCCGATTTTTTTGAAAAATTTGGAATTAATATCGACATTAAAAATAAAATCATTACAGATTCAAATACAGAATCTTCAGTTTTAGCATCAATAGGAATTTTACGAATACATTCACTAAAGATTCATCAACCTAAAAATAAATATGCGAAACTTTTAGATAAATTTTCGTCAATAACAACTGAACCAGATTATACTAAACCCATTAAGCACACGACAGTACATAGAATCGAAACTAAAGGTAATCTTCCATTTTCAAAACCGCGAAGATTAGATCCTGTCAGATTGAAAGTAGCAAAATCCGAATTTAAGTTTTTATTGGACACAGGTATTTGCAGACCATCTAATTCGTATGTATCATCTCCTCTCCATCTTGTTTCCAAAAAACAACATAACGATTGGAGGCCATGTGGAGATTACCTTAGATTGAATTGTATTACAATACCAGATAGATACCCGATACCTCATATTCAGGATCTGACTACAGATTTTAGAGGTAAGACATTTTTTTAAAAATTTACTTATTAACAGCATATCATAAAATCCCCATGGCTGAGAATGATATTCATAAAACAGCCATTACTACACCTTTTGGAATGTTTGAATTCAAGCGAATGCCCTTTGGACTTACAAATAGCGTGCAAACTTTTCAAAGATTTATTAATGAAGTTTTCTTTGGTATAGATTTCCTGTTCACTTATGTTGACGATATATTAATTGCAAGTGAGAATGAAAAACAACACATAGAACATATAGAAATTGTTTTTCAACGGCTGGATGAATATGGTCTCAATATTAAAACATCAAAATGCATTTTTGGAGTACCGAGCTTAGAATTTTTAGGTTATCATATCTCTTCTGAAGGAATCAAACCTTCAACTGAAAGAGTTGATACATTTCTCTCTTATAATA
Organism: Germaria angustata; assembly: GCA_963681545.1. Taxonomy (NCBI): domain Eukaryota; kingdom Metazoa; phylum Arthropoda; class Insecta; order Diptera; family Tachinidae; genus Germaria; species Germaria angustata. The sequence goes on from OY812998.1 coordinate 83,985,501, forward strand.
AGCCTAATTCAATAACAAAACTGCAAAAAGTTATTGAAATGGTAAACTATTATCACAGATATATACCAATGATTGCAAATTTTCTATCACCACTCCATGAAATAATAACGAAAGCATCTAAGAAAAGAAATAAGGAACTCTTGTGGACACATGATGCAGAAAAGGCTTTTGAGATAATAAAGTTAAAATTTTCTCAGAAAACATTATTAACACATTTTGATAAGGATGCTTCTCTTACTTTGGCGGTAGATGCTTCAAATTTAGCAATTGGAGCCGTATTACAACAATATAAAAACAAAATTGTTGAACCCCTTGCATATTTGTCTAGAAAACTAAGTCAGAGTGAATGCAAATATTCTACATTTGACCGAGAGCTCTTAACTATTTATTCGTCCGTGAAACATTTTAGACATTTTTTGGAAGGAAGAGAATTTAAAATTTTAACCGACCACAAACCCCTGACATATGTCTTACATTCTAAAACAGAAAGATCTCCACGTCAAACCCGGCATTTAGAATATATAGCTCAATTTACTTCTTATATGTATATGTTATATTAATGGCAAAGACAACATTGTGGCTGATGCACTTTCCAGGCCCCCAGAATTGTGTGCTTTTGCTAGTCAAAATATCAATATAGAACTACTACATAAAGAACAGAAGATTGATAAAGAATTAAAAAACTTAACGTGTAGTAATACTATAGTAAACAATTTAAAAGAAATTGATTTTCCTTTACTACAGATTAAAATATGGTGTGATATTTCGGGTAAAATAAATCGGCCTTTTGTTCCACTTTCATTAAGAAAAACTGTTTTTAATAATTTACATTCTATGTCACATCCAGGAGTTCGTGCTACACGAAAACTTATACAAAGTAAATACTTTTGTCCATCAATGCGTAAAGACATTAATACATTGATTTCAAGCTGCATTGATTGCCAAAATTCTAAAATTCAACAATATGCTAAATCTAGGGTTGAGAAAATAAATATACCTTCAATAAGATTCGAACACCTACATATGGACATTATTGGACCTTTACCAGTTTCAAATGGATATAAATATATTTTGACTATAATATATATATATATATATATATATATATATATATATATATATATATATATATATATATGTATATAAATAAAAGAAATTTTTAACAATTGTGGAATAGATGACTGGCTTTCCTTAATGTATTGACCCCTCATTGACATCTTCCACTGAAATATCTTAATTTGAAACTGGTTATTTTTGTTCAGGCTGTAGGTCATATATTAATTTAAGTAAAACTAATTTGTTTTATTAAATGTTATATTTTATTTTTTTATTCAATATTTTGATCACCATCGGTTTTCTTCATCAGGAATTTGAGTAAAGCCGTCTTTTTCTTTTAAAATCAAAAAGCTTTTTGATGAAGAAAACCGATGGTGATCGAAATATTGAATAAAAAAATAAAATATAACATTTAATAAAACAAATTAGTTTTACTTAAATTTATATATGACCTAGAGCCTGAACAAAAATAACCATAAATTACATACCATAAGGTCGATAAAATTAATAAATATTTATTTAAAACTTTTAACTCCTGTCAAATGGAGAAAAGCGAATTTGATCTTTTAACACGATCTAAATAAATGGGGCTTCGCACATTGTATAAATTGTCATGCTCTTGATATTTTATAACAAGGAGTTCTAAAAGTTCTTTACTCAACGTTGCCATTTTTTTTTTTTTATTATTATTTTGTATTTTTATAATGTAAATATTTTCACTTCATTTCACTGTTTAAACACTTTGACAATAGAAAAAGATAAAACATGACAATAACGAAAATAAATGTAAAAGGAATTACAAAAAACATCATGGAAAACAGAATCGTGATGTTTTTACTACCCCGCTTTCTTCTCTACCAAAGGCCTGCAATGAATGCCATTCAAGGCATTTTGAGTCATTCAATCGGAAATGAATAAGAATGAATGGTAGATCTCGCGCTAGCAAGATAAATGAAAAAAAGAGATTACGCATTGCGAAAGAGATAATGGATATATGTAAATGAAAACTATGAAAATTGAGTTGGTTTGCGAGTGTTTGGTTTTGCAAGAAATAAAAACTCGAAAATATCAATTTGTATCCGATTATTCAATGCAAAATTCGAATGATTTCTTGGCTGTGTGGGAAATTTTTTCTGTATATGTATATGTATATATGTGCATGGAGTAGTGGATTTGTGTGGATGGTTTTTTTGTTGTTTATTTTTGCTCTCGCAAAAGAACACTGGGTTAATTAACCAGCTCTCTTGACATTGGCTGGCCGACGTTTTTTATGTTCGTTTTGGATACAGCGAATACACTGAGTAAATGACCTCTCATACAGATAGTTGTACTCATTTTGTGAGTATAAGACAAATTAAGGGAGTGGAAGAAAAAAGCAAATGTGTTTGAATTGGCTGCTATGGAAAAAACTCAGTGTAAAGGCATTCACTTGTATTTTTAAGCTTATTCATTCAAATTCAAAAAACCCAGCATAACGACAGTGTTTGTTTATAATTTGAATGCATTCATTCAAAACATCCACGAAATGAATCTGTTGATGCAGGCCTTTGTTCTCTACCCCGTTCGTCTACCAAAAACCAGAAGAAACGTCGCGATGTTTACTCATGATTATAAATCATCGTATAAATTGGGTATAAGAAGAGATCCGTTAGGTCTCTCCTCTTCTTTCTTTTTCTTTTTGCTCTTCTCCATTGTCATTATAGAAGTAGACGTCATCAATAAAAGACAAGTTCTAATGTTTTTTTAAAAATATAATTTTTTTTACAAGTAAGTAAAATAATAAAATTGAATAAAAACCAAAAAAGTAATGTTTTTTATTTAAACATTAGTCTCTTGTGTCTGTCTGTCAAATGTGTCTCTCTATTCCTTTTGTACACTGTTGAAGTGGTTAACTTTTTTTACATTAAGTGTGCATGTCCGGTTTTCTACCTTGCCGTGTTTTGAAACGACGCACAGAGGAGTATTTGACCCAAAAAGCTGGTCAAAAAGGTAAAAATTAATTTCATGAAATCCTAAGAAGTAATTATAAAAAAAATTATACATACATATATGTATATAAATTCTTACCAAAAAAAAGGAAAGGTTTTTTGAAAGTGAGCTTAGCTGTTCTACAAATAATGTTATATACCACAATAAAATATGAGATCTCTAAGTTAAGAAAAAAGAAAAAAAGTTTGCGCATGTTTGCACCATTATTTTTGGTGATTTTTTGAAAATTGTATCTTTTTTTCTATTTTTGCTCATAAGGCACTTTTTCTTATACTTTATTGTCGTCATAAACTTTTGTGTTTTTCGAATTATTGATGTGAAATATTATTTAAATCACTTTTAACAACTACCAATGTGATGGATTATCCGCCCTTAAAAAAGGAATTTCTTAAAATTCGGTTCTTAGTTCATAAATTCAAATTTACTAACTGTGTTATCAGGAATAATTATAAGCCAACCACACGCATACACACCTATTAAACTGTTTTTGTATACCTGCGGTCTATATAAGACTTGATCGTCTCCAGGACACTTTATCTATGCACTACATACCTAATTTAAAAGAGTTACAAATCAAAATTACATTTAAAAACGGTATAGGTATATAAAAAATGCACCCAAGTATCAGGTTGTTAACTAAGTAAGGGGAAAATGCACTTTGAAAAATACACATACATATATGGCTTATTGCGCAGAATTCTTTTGCAACTTTGAGAGATAACATGGAAATGATGTTCTAAATAGGTTATTTTTGAGCAGTGGCCCTTTTTTAAGCTGCAATACACAAAAGACACGAAAGATAAAAGCCTTTTTCATCAGATACTATTAAATCACTTCTTCCTGATACGGATGATGCCGCCCATGATGAAATACGTGTGACATGATCATAATTTGAACTTTTTAATGAGTTTAATTTTTTCATGTGATGAGTATTTAATAATATAAAATAAATATTAAAAGTGAATATGAATATGAACGGGTGTCAAAAATAACACTAACCCAATAATAACCTGCCAATAAATTTTTTTATCAAACTAAAGCTAAAACTATCAAAAAAGTTAAACTTTTAAAATAAAACACACGCTTAATAATTTTGGCCAGCTTTTTGGGTCAAATACTCCTCTGTGCGACGGACTTTTGATGAATATTTTGTATAAATTCAGTATGTACATACTTATAAGTATATTCAAGTATGCACGGGCGTGTTAAAGTCTATTAGATATAATGTGCACAATCATATATTCCATTGAAAGTGTTGTTATTTCTTGTTAAGAAAACAATGTATGGATATGTATTATGAAAACATTTGTATCCGTTTCTTGCATGATTCTGCTCGCCGTCGATATAAGTATTTTACTGATGTTGCTTGGCGTAAGTACATGCAAGGATATTTGTTTATATTAAGTTTCTGTTAAGTAAGGACGTTTTATAACAAATACATATTTGACCATTTGAATGTCGTCGCTATGGATATTTTATATACATAAAAAATATATGTTTATTTTTTATGTGCATTAATTTTTATTAAGTAAATTTAAGTGATTAAAAGAAGTACAAAACTTGTTGGAATTAATAATAATTTTATATATAATGTTATATATGTGTAATTATTAATATGGATGATTTCACAGTTCATGCCTCTAGTCTATGTGACTAATACTAATATGGAGATAGCTATATGATTTAAATACTAAATAAATTAATACTTAGAAAGAAAATGAAACTTATAGGATACATTTTTATTGGGAATGTTGTTAGATCGGATGACAATAAAGTAAACTCTGTCTTATGACGATAAAGTAAATTTAGACTTTTTGTGACAGTTTTACCAGTCTGCTAATGATAGTTTTGAGTATATAATAAATAAATGGATTTTCATCTCTTTGGATTATCGTAGAATTATTTGATTGAAGATTACATACATTAACATGCATTAATTTTTGCTATAATTAGTTAAAGCTTTCATATATAGCTTGATAGCTACCAGTTGTCCTAATTAATTTGATATATGTATGTGATTACTTTTATAATTATCATAACAAATTAGCTTGAAACTATTAAAAAGAAGAAAAGAATCTCATATATAAAGCTTTAATATATAAATTCTTGTTGATTCTGTTATTAATAGGAATATACTCGTTACTCATATTAATATTAAAATCCATATACAGTCACTTATTAACATCGACTCACATGCATACATTATCACAGACTCATCTCATTTACCCTGCCGTTATCTGGCTCCTGATTACAGCGTTGGACCTAATCTGAGTAAGTTGTAATGTTTGGTAATTAACTTTTATCATCATATTATTTCAATTGCGGATAATAATACCTGAGAGCATAAAATGACTAAAGACACATTATTCATACAAAACTGAAATAAACATATTGGGATGACAATTTCGCATCTTTAATGATTCTACTAGGTTTTGAATAAAGATACACATTTATTTAGACAGCACTAGAGTTAAAAAATCAAATTTATCTTCCATGGTGAATTATATTCACCAAATTAATTTGTTTTGCATGACATATAAAATACCCTTTAAAGAAGAAAGGAACTTATTTTTTATATTAACGAAAATAATTTTTTATTTCAATCTCATCCTATGTTATTTTGTATATGTCTAATAATTAATTTTAGTTTAATTACAAGCGAAAAATTCTATGGACCGGAAGATAACTGAGCGAATGTTGGAGCGATTAGTAGAGCACAATATGCGTATTAACGTCGAAAAATTTGAGCGGATGAAATAAGAAATTGAACTCTGTGGATATGTAATTAATAAAAGCAGAAAATAACATGAAGAGAATCACTCAACACGTCAAGTGTGAAAACTCATAATTATCATTTAGTAATTAAAAAATTGTGTATTGTTGAAATAACCACAACAGTCCTATTATTATACTACAATACAAAGACGCAGTAGCTTTGGCAGTGGATGCAATTTCATATGGAGTAGGTGCCATAATATATCATAAATATTCAGATGGCTTCGTTCGGCTATATACAGTCAAATTGACAAAGAAGCACAAACTATTGTTTTTTATTTAACAAAATTTTACAGAAATATTTTTGGTCGCAAGTTCACATTACTAAAGGAAACAAACCTTTATTGTAAATATTTTCTCCAACAAACGGGCTGCCAACAGTATAAGTTTCCAGGATGCATAATTAAGCGGACTTTAACGCCGCTATTTTTAGCATATATTTATTCATACTTGTAGATGCTTTTACTGTGTGTTATACCAATACTATTGAAGTATGCCGTAAAAGTTTTTCAAGGATGAAGATTTCGAATGCACTAGTTAGTAATTATTGCACACAATTTCACTATGGAAAATTTCAGAAATTGTTAGAAGATAACAGAACTAAGCATAAATAAGGAGCCCCCTTTAGGAAACGGTTTGCCATTTAAAAACAAATCTGAAATATCAAAAATTTTAATGGATATTCACCAGTAATGTCTATGTTTTGTAGATAAATTCAACTTTTTTGTTTGAGAAGAGCAATACATTCAAAGATCGTTTTTGAAGAAAGAGATCGTGTTGGCTTGTGATTATTTATCAAATAACCAGTGGCAGATAGGAAAAATTATAAAGAGAAGTTGGCAGATAAGTCACGAAATTTTACTTGTTTGGAAACAGAAAATGATACACATATTGAAGAGCATACAAATTCAGGAGAATCTGAACAAGCAACACAAGTAAGAGAAACTAAGTTTGTGGTTGGTCAGAAACAACGAGTTTTTCATTCGCGCGGTCCTATTTTGACATCATCACGATGTGGCAGCTTTGAACAAGTTGCAGTTAGTGGTGAGAGAGCAGGACTTCCTACAGGATTTATGCAGAGACCCAACAGTAAGATGGCAAACATTTAGACTTTGGTAACAAAACATTGATTTGAATTATATAGAGCGTGATTTTATAAAAAAGTTTACTTGAAAATTGTGTTAATTAGATATTTAAATAATAACAAAAGATAAATATTTTCATTGTTACAAAATTTTTACAGCATTTTAACAGGTTGAATAAAACTTATTTTATACTATATTGGAATTAGGATAACATTAAGATTTCGAATGTATTTGTTAGAAAGGAAGGCTTAACATTCATCAAAAGTTCTGCTGTTCTTCTTTCCTTTTAATTGTTTGTATGTGGTTGGTAGTTATTGTATCACTACCTAAAGTTAAAATCAGCTCCAATTGATCTTATCGGTAAATAATTTTTATTTGGAATGGATAAGACCGTCGTGACCAACAGGTAACCTGCAGATCCGTCATCATAATATTGTTATAGAATAGTTACAAATTGGACAGAAGAAACCAAATTCTCAAGATTAGGTTAGGTTAGGTTGATTGGAGAAGTGTGATAGCCTATGTCATACGACATACACTTAAGCCAGTCAAGGCTTGTTGTGCGCTCCCTTTATTTATCAAACACAAACTGCCAGAGTTCTGCGGCAGGATACGAACCTGGGACCTTCGCACTACGAGTCTAGTATACTACCTACTAGTCTACGAAGGTCAGTTCATTCTCATTCTCAAGTAAGGTATGAAAATGATTTTTAAATCAAAACGACTTAAAAGACGTGATATGGTGATTATATCAATTAATAACACATTTAAATATGTTCTTAATAGTCTTTTTCAATAATTTTTTATACCTTTTCTTTCAAAGTTTTACGTTATCTTCTGCTTAGATTCCTAAAAGTGAATAGCTTAAAATTAGCTAGTAATCATTCGCAAGATCGAAATTCTTCACAGCTGTTCAAAGCGATCGTTTTGAAATAAACGGTTTTCCACACATTCCTGACTATTGTATTCCACATGAAAAAAAAACGACGTATATGTTGTACATCATATGTTTGATACTTAAAATGTATCAAGAAGAAGCTTTCAGTAGCCTTATAAAATATTTTATCATATATTCAATACATTTGGTATTAATTAACAAGTACTTTTTAGAACGCTGATCTCCTGTTTATGACACCCCTTGTTCTTATTACGTGTAAGAACATGTAAAAAATTATGGCATATGTATATCACTAAGTATATATCCGACACTGTTTGGGCCTAATAACTATATCTATACTTAAGATTTGACTACTTATTGTTAGTTCAGTTGAAGATACAATAAATAAATATTTCATCATGAACAGGTTGACAAAAGAACAACGCTTGCAAATCGTGCAAATTTATTTCGAAAATAATGGTTCAGTTCGCGAAGTTTACCGCAAGCTCCGTCCATTTTATGGTCGACATAATCGTCCATCAGAGCAATTAATTCGGTTAACCATGGATCGTTTTCGCACTACGTTTACTCTATGTGATAATACGCATCCGCAGAGACGTCGAACAGTGCGCACCGAAGAAACAATTGCCGCTGTAGAGCAAAGTGTTGAAGAGGACCCGAATGAATCGATTCGCCACCGTGCACAGCAATTGGAGCTTTGTCCATCAACTTTATGGAAGATTTTGCGCAAAGATCTTGGCTTGTGACCTTACAAGATCCAGCTTGTGCAAGAATTAAAGCCGCGAGACCATGCAATGCGTCGTGATTTTGGTGTATGGGCCGAAAATGAGATTGATCTCGATGCTGATTTTCATCGCAAAATTTTGTTCAGTGATGAGGCTCATTTTTGGTTGAATGGCTACGTCAACAAGCAAAATTGCCGCATTTGGAGTGAAGAGAATCCACATGAGACCCTTGAGACGCCATTACATCCACAAAAACTGACTGTTTGGTGTGCTCTATGGGCTGGTGGAGTCATTGGGCCATACTTCTTCCGAAATAATGCTGGAGAGTCAGTTACCGTTAATGGAGACCGGTATAGAGCCATGATAACCGACTATTTTGTTCCCGAATTGGATGGCATGAATGTGGATGAGTTGTGGTTCCAACAAGACGGCGCTACATGCCACACAGCGCACGTCACAATCGATTTATTGAAGGAAACATTCGATGAGCGCATAATTTCGCGGAATGGACCTGTCAATTGGCCACCAAGATCGTGTGATTTGACACCATTGGTTTATTTTCTTTGGGGATATGTGAAGTCGCTCGTCTACGCCAACAAACCAGAAACGTTAGGGGACTTGGAAGCCAACATTCGTGGCGTTATTGCCAACATACGGCCCCATATGCTCGAAAAAGTGGTTGAAAATTGGACCTGTAGAATTGGCTTTATTCGAGCCAGCCGCGGCGGCCACATGCCCGAAATCATATTTAAACGTTAATGGCATAAAATTATCCTTCCAATGAAGCCAAATTGATGGACATTAAAAAGATTTTCTTGTGTTTTATTTCAATTCGAAGTTCTATACCTCTAAAAAAACACCCTGTATTAGTGTGGAAAAAAAATATGTATGTGTATGTGAACACATAAACGAGTACAATATTGAGCGTAGCGGAAATAGATAACAAAAGGAATTAACAATAAAATAATTTTGTTTTTAAAAATACCTGCTTTCACGATTCGTAGTTTTCTTACAACGCTTTTTATATTAATATATTTCTTGCGCCAAAGCATGAAGAATGCCTTTTGTTGATGCAGCACTTATACTTATACACAGTGAGACCGTAATTAAAAATTATATAAAGCTTAACCTTCATAAGGTCTTCGGGTCAATTTTGACCCATTTTAAGAGAAAATTGGGGTTTTTTTCGGGAAGTGAGTGGTTTATATTATTGACATTTATTTATTTCAAATCTGAACACCTATATTAGGTTTTTGGAAAAATTTATTTGTTAAAAAATGAGTTATAAAATTTTTTACATTTAAGGTCTTTGGGGCATATTTGACCCGAAGTAACCTCGAATTTGTTTTATACTGAACAGCACAATTTGTGATATAATTTGGGATCTGGCAGCACTTAATATAAATATATCTGTCTCTTTTGCTCTTGTCATACTTTTGGACGTTATTATTTATATGAAAATAGGGAATCCCCGGTGTATATAAAAACGATGCCAAACTATGTTGCTCTTTTCTGCTTGCTGCAATATTGTTATCAGTCACAGAATAGCGACGGATCGACTACAACGTATCTGATATTTATTGTAGAAAAATGAATGATAGTGAAATAGAAATCATGCTGAATGCATTATCAGACGTGGAAGAAAATTGTTCAGAAAATGAAGATTATCTGGAATATGCTGAGCCATCCGATAGTTCTAGCGAGGATGAAAGTGAGGTTGCGCCTACTCAGGCAATGGTATCAAAAAACGGAGAAATAAGATACTTCAAGGAACCTTTTATAAATAGACATGGCAGAGTCCGAACGCAGAACATTATCAGCATGACACCAGGGTTAACCCGCTATTCTTGTTCAAGAATTACAAGGGAAGAGATTTCTAGTTTTCAATTATTTTTTCCACCTCCTGTCATGAACACTATTTTGACATATACCAATAATGAAGGTAAAAGTGTTTTTGGTAATGATTGGACTGATGTTGGCGACACCGAAATGTTCGCATTTATTGGTTCACTTTTGTTAGCTGGAGTGTATAGGTCAAATAATGAAAGTACGGAAAGTTTGTGGGATTCTGAAAAAGGTAGACCGATTTTCAGAGCAATCATGCCATTGAAAAGATTCAAAAATCTTTCGCGTGTAATAAGATTTGACAATAAGGATACCCGCAATGAACGACAAATGTTAGACAAGTTTGCACCGATCAGTGAATTGTGGAATCAATGGACTAACATATTGCCTAAACTCTATAATACATCTCAAAATGTAACAGTCGATGAGCAGCTGGTGGCATTCAGAAGAAGATGTCCATTCCGGCAATACATACCGTCGAAACCAGCAAAATATGGTATTAAATTTTAGGTGCTTTGCGATTCTGCTACTAGTTATGTCTGGCGTATACAACCGTATATAGGTAAAGAAAAAGGTACTATGCCTGAAACAAACCAAGGTATGCGTGTAGTTCTTGATTTGACAGTTGGTCTGAAAGGTCATAATGTGACTGCAGACAATTTTTTTACATCATATCAATTGGGACAAAAATTACTAGAAAAACAAATCACTTTAGTCGGAACTATACGTAAAAATACAACTGAATTGCCACCAGAGATATTGGCAGCTAAAGGCAGACCTATATTTTCATCATGTTTTTGTTTTACCAATGATACTACCCTCGTTTCATATATTCCTAAAAAAATAAGTCTGTGAATCTTCTCAGCACTTTGCACCATAGCCCAGAAGTTAGTAACCGCGAAGACAAAAAACCACAGATAATATTAGATTACAATAAACGTAAAGGAGGGGTAGATACGCTAGATAAAGTTGTATCATGTTATACATGCAAAAGGAAGACTAATCGATGGCCTCAAGTGGTATTTAGTAATATCTTAGATATATCAGCTTACAATGCTTTTATATTATTTACATCGGCTAACCATGGCTGGAACGAAAACTGTTTTTCCAAACATCGACACTAAAAAAATTTAGGTTTGCAGCTTACCACACCTTATATTCAGCAGAGAAAAACGTTACCCAGAGCTCAATTTTCACGAGAAGTGGCACAAAAACTTCGTGGTATACCTGAGCAGGATCAGCAGCCGTCAACTTCAACCAAATCCAAAGAAAAGCTTTGTGAACAAGTCAAAATTACAACAAAAAGAAGTCGTTGCCAGTTATGCCACAAAACAGATAATAAAACACCATTAGTATGTATAACTTGCAAAAACTTTGTATGCAAAAAACACTCTAAAACAATTATTTTATGTAACCAATGTTATAATTAATAATACTATTGATATATTAAATTTGTAAACATCATACATATACTTGTTTTATTTGAATTGCCTCGTACATTTGCAGTAAATTTTTACTAAAAATACAGCTTGAATATACTGAGCATAGCTAGAAATAATGTGTAAACTCTAGCAACGTACTTAAGTAAATTAAATTATTGTCTATATAGAAATATTTTCTATTTGGGTCAAATTTGACCCAAAGAACTTTAACGTCAATAACTTTGAGGATCTTATGAACGTTAATCACTTTGGAGGTAAATTTAAAGCCGGAAAATTAAGCTAAATTTGTTATTGCTTCCCAATTAAAAATTTCATCACTTGAATATTTTTCAGAGTTAAAAAAATTAAAACAAAAGTACTTATACTTATATTGTGCGAGAAAACATTTTGTAAAACGAAACGAAACTTTGTTTCGATTGTTTATATTAAAAATAATAATATAAACTGAAATTGGGTTTTATTTTCATTACAAGTAATGAAAGCTATTTTTTATTTCATTTAATAAAATGTCTTGAAGATAAAATTTAAATGAAAAGCAGTGAGTCAATTAGAAAATACAATCACCAGTATTGGAAGTAAAATTTCATATGAAACCTGTTTCCTGTTTTGGTGTTTGTGTACCATTTTGTTGAATTTTGCGAAATTTTTTGTTTAAGGTAAATAAGTTCGGTTGATTTTATAAAATACTAAAAGTAACACAAAATTAATTACGAAAAATTTTTTTTTTTTTTTTTTTGCTAGTATGAATTTATTGTATCTTCAAACTGAACTAACAATAAGTGTTCAAATCTTAAGTGTAAATATTATAATTAGGCCCAACCAGTGTCGGACATAAACTTAGTGATAGTAATTAATAATACATAAATGTGTTAAGCACAAAAATATTCAAAAAATTCAATCTGAAGTGTGGCGTATTAAGGCCGTAGTATCCCTCTTTTTTAAGCGGATGTGTCCAGGAAAGTTCAAGATGTTACGAGCAAGGGGATTAGGATGGAACTCGAGTTTCGTTAAATATTTGCCTGCATATTTTGCAATTTCAGCGGTCACAAGTGGCATATTTAAATCACGATGTAAAATTGAATTTTTCTTGTACCAAGGAGCCGATGTTATTAACCTTAAAATTTTGTTTTGCATTCGTTGTATTCTCTCTACATTGGAAGCTGAAGCAGTGCCCCATAGCTGAATTCCGTAACACCATATCGGCTTCAAAAGCGACTTGTATATTAAAAGTTTACAATCTAGACTGAGGGTAGAATTTCTACCAATCAGCCAATGTATCTGGGTTAATTTAAGCTTCATTTGTGTCAGCTTAGAGTCAATGTGGTGTTTCCATGTAAGCCGTCGGTCGAGGTGAATACCAAGGTATTTCACCTGTGAATGTTGAGGAACAACTTGATTGTTGATTCGAATGGGGGAACAAGTGTCTCTTCGTAGAGTAAATGTGACATGAACACACTTTTGTTCATTTACTTTTATTCTCCATAAGTTCAACCATAGTTCCAACAGGCTAATATGATTCTGAAGATATCGGGATGCCTCGTGAGGGTTTTCATGCATACTAAGGCAGGCTGTATCATCGGCAAATGTAGAAGTGAAGATATTACTGCTCAGAGGCATATCACAGGTATAAATCAAATATAAAACTGGTCCCAGTATACTACCCTGTGGCACACCGGATGAGATAGTTTCGGGCACACTCATGAAGTCTCCTTCCACGACAGTGAACTTCCGGGCAAGAATGTAACTTTCCAATAGATTCACAATGTTCATTGGTAGATATGTCTTCAATTTCAAAATCAGGCCCTCATGCCACACTTTATCAAATGCCTGAGAAACATCAATAAAGAGGGAAGAACAATACTTCTTTTCTTCAAATGTTCTTCTTATGAAATGAACCAATCTATGAGTTTGTTCAAAAGTGCTATGCTGATTTCTAAAACCAAATTGATGGTCCGGTATGCATCCATTATCAGCTAGAATTGGGGACAATTTTGTCAGTTTTTCGAAGAGCTTTAAAATTGTTGACAGCAAACTTATTGGTCTATATGACTCAGCCCTAGTAAGATCTTTACCCGCCTTTGGAATCATTTTGACAATGGCAAGTTTCCAGCTGTGTGGATAATACTCCACTCGTAAAATGCCATTAAAAATGAATAACAGGATTCTAATAGCAATACGAGGCAACTTCATCAGTATCTTGTTACTAATTCCATCAATACCCACGGCCTTCTTCGGGTTGGTTTCACCAACTAGTTTTTGTACATCACGCATCTTAAACTTTATGGGTCGAGGGGGTAGAGCAACTACACTCGGCAAATCGACAGTACCAGTACATGTGTTTGGGGTAAATACGTATTTTAAATGCCCAGCAAATATGTTACCTTTTTCAGTATTGGTTCTTGCCCAACCTTCGGTAGTAGTGCGCAGGGGTGGTTTAAACTCAACGGGTGTTTTAAGTTTTTTAGCAGCGCGCCACAAAGAGTAATTAGATGCTGCTGTGACATCGAGACCTTCCAGATAGTTCTTAAGAGAAGCAGATTTTTCAGATGCAAGCAACTCTTGGAGTCGTTTAGTGCATTCTCTAAGTCTGATTTTATGTTGTGGTGATCTGTGCTGTTGCCATTCCCTTCTAGCTCTTCTTTTTTCACATACGAGACGTTCAATATCCGCAGAATAGATTCTATTAAACCCAGTCTGCGGATGGGAGGTAGTGGCATGTTTAGCAGCCTGTTTAATATTCTCGGTAAGATTGGCAATGTTGAATTCGATATCATCGGGAGTTCTAAGCCTGATGTTCTCCGTACAATGACTACTGAGATATTTTTTGAACCCCAGCCAATTAACCTCATTTATCAACTTCGCATATGGGTGAGGTAAGTCACTTCTTAGTGGGCTACAAATTGTAACGATCGTGGGGGAGTGATCAGAGGAGAGATCATGAGAAGCTTCAACATGAATTAGATCCCTAGATATATTTTTCATGACGCCAAAGTCTATAACATCCGGAATTTTTTATATATCAGTAGGCCAGTAAGTGGGCTCCCCACTAGAAATGACATCCAAACCCATTTTTGAAATTGTGTTGAACAATGCTCGACCTCTAGGTGTAATAAGACGCGATCCCCAGAACGTATGTTTTGCATTGTAGTCCCCAGCTGCTACGAAACAAGGTCCAAGAGTTTTGTAAAAATCCTCGTATTGATCCTCAGTGATTGAAAATCTGGGAGGGGAGTAAACTGATGATATTACGAGATTTGAACAGAAATTTTCGATGCAAATATTTGTTGCTTGTAGATGGTCTTCACAAGTGTTCTCAAGAATATAGTGCTTTAATCTTGACTTTATTAGAATTGCTGATCCTCCGCATGCTCTTCCTCTCGGGTCCTTTGTATCATATAAGGTGTAGCCACTCATTTTAAAAAGGCTTCTCGAAGTCAAATGAGTCTCAGATACCAACATTATATCAATATTTTTTACCGTGAGGAAGTGCTCAAGTTCATATTTGTGTTGGCGAATGCCGTTTGCGTTCCAGAAACATACTTTTAACGTGTTCATGGCTTGTTAACTAATGCTTGAAGCAGTGTGTTCTGCATTCGCAGCATTTCTTGCATCATGCTAGTCATATTTGTTGTAAAGTTGTTTATAGTTTGCACCAAATTGTCAATAGTAGCTTCAAGGCGAGTGAAATTAAAGCTTGGGTTTGCATTTGTTGTATTATTTGGTGGTGACACTTTTTGAACGGGAATAGAGTTGATCTTCACAGCGTCAGCATACGATACATGTGAAGTGATTGGTTGGACCATTAGGGGATGAGTAGTGGAGGACGTATTTCTTGCTTGAGCTGGAGTTACTTTAGGCTTTTGGTTCATAGCTTGTTTAACAAAAGAAAATACAGGACATCCTCTGTAGTTAGCAGTGTGATTACCTCCACAATTACTGCACTTTTTTTCCTTTTGATCCTTTGGCTTATTGCAAATAGCAGTGTTGTGTAATTCGCCACACACAACACAAACAGTAGGTAATTTACAATAACTTTTCGTATGGCCATATTCTTGACAATTATGGCACTGTACGGGTCCTGAGCGCTTGTGTGGTTCTTCGACTGTAATTTTCCGGTATAACAGATATTTTAAATTATAAATTGGATGGGTCTCATTTTTCTTCAATATTACATCGTTTGGCTCCAGTTCAACGCGAAATAGGGGTTGGGGGATCTTCTCCCTGTTTATTATGTTAGAGACATTCTTTACCTTAAATCCCTGGAG
This sequence comes from Germaria angustata, assembly GCA_963681545.1. NCBI lineage: Eukaryota > Metazoa > Arthropoda > Insecta > Diptera > Tachinidae > Germaria > Germaria angustata. Next base: position 84,001,581 of record OY812998.1, read on the forward strand.
GGTGAGAGCATCTTTTATTTCAGCAGGGACAACGTAAGAATCTATGCCCTTCAATACGACCTGTAGGCCCTTGGCGCTCTTAAGCTGGAATGTGTAAAAACTTGTTTTATTTTTTTCTAATTCATTAACCATTTTCCGGAAATCTTTTTCATTATATATTTGAACTTTTGTTTCGTCAATGTTACCACGTTTTATTGGAACAATGTGAAATGCCTTTTCACCAATAACCGAGATTAGTTTTTTTATAAGTGTGTTAGAATTTTTTTGCCTAAGATAGATTGGTGGTGGTTTCGGGGTTTTTTTCAAGGATTCTTCGGGTTTGTCGCTGTCATCTTGCAATATTTTGAAACGGTTTTGACGGTTAGCTGCGTCGATATCCCTGGATATCTTGGGAACAGATGATATCTTTGAAGAATTTGGGCTTCGCCCGCGCTTTACCACTGTTATATATCTGTCCATTCCGACAGGCACCTTAGGTTTTTGACTACTGTTGTCTGTAGTGATAACTTGGTTAAGTGATGAACACGAGCTCGGAGCGGATAATGGCGCTGATTTAAATAAAGAAGTACTAGGCAGCGGTAATGTTAGAGAAATACTACTTGGCATCGGAGTAAGCGAATTTGATCGCTCACGTAAAATTGGCTTTGCCGTTAGAAAAAGACTATCATCAATTTTTTTATTTTTATTGTTTGCATTAAGAGCTTCAGAACTCACAGTAAAATAGGCATTTCTGCCGTTAGAACTCACTTCACAATTGTTTGTTTTTGAGGTACTCATGCAGAGTATTCCTCAGTCACTTTGTTTACGGTTGTTTTTTTTTTTTTGTTTTTGTTGTTTCAGATTATATGAAAAATGTTATTAGTGCAAACAAAGCAAATTACACAAAAAAACCCGTACTTATTACGAATCAGTACTTATTACGAATATTTTTTTTGTTTGTATTTTTGTTTGTTTAGTATGTAAAAATAACTCCGCTAACACGTCTGTTCACTACGAAGGTTCAACAAGACTCTGAATTACGAAAATGGTTCAAAAATGTATTATTGTTTCCTGAGCTTAAGACTTGTTCTCATTAAATACTAAACCTTTTTAATAAGCATTTATATAAAATTTTCAATCCACATCCGCAGTAAAAATTTAATACATTGTATTTAAATTAAATTTATTTCTAATTTCCGTTATTAATAAATTCGTCCCACTGAATGCGCGTTCAACTTCTGCGTTTTAAAAGGAAAAACTAGAAATTTCCTCACAAAAGAAGGCAAATCCTAAAAAGGGTTTTCATTCACTGCGTTGACTTTTGATATGGCGACTTATAGGAATTTAATGATTGCAACTGCAATTCTAAGAGACCAACGTAATCTTTTTAGAAATTTTCATTTTTAGACTTTTATTTGTTTTGAAATTTAAACTAATTACGAGTTCATGCAAGTTAAAAAAACACAAATGTACTTATATTAAGCCAAATAAAAGTACATCTGGACCATAGTAAGGCCTTTGAAACAATATGTTGCGTTAACTGTGTTTAGCTTGCGCTAATGAAATGCATAATATTTGTATTAAATTGAAATTGGAACAGCTAAGATTCACTACATCAAATGGTCTGAACTAAGTTGTATGTGTTAGGATTATACAATTATCATTGCATATGAATCATAACAAAATACATAATCATAGTAGTATACTCAACCCGAGTTGAATGTTTTTAAACTGCCTAAACTTCACTGACGATTTAGTTTAGCGACCAATAAAATTTCGATATGAAGAGTTAAATCCACAACAAACAATACATTTTGCAAAAACTCTAATCGTTTTTAACGATTAGTTACGGAGAATATCCTGAATAATAAATTTAAATATTTAGAAGTATAACATACAAGTATTTAGTAATTATAATGGTGCTTTATATCGTTTTTTGTCTGTTTCTATAAAACTACAACTTCATTTGAAGAACAAGGGTATTTTTTGATTTCTTTGAGTGTGATACTCTGATATCTGAAATAAGCAATAATAAATGTATATTTCCCTTTGTTATGATTTTAATACCCATGTAATATAAATATAAACATACATATAATTATGTATGTATATTAGTCTAGGATACATCGTTGTTATCATACATCTTATGAGTACCTATGTATGGCTTTTAATTTTAAATTGGACATGTGAAGAGTTCGATTTATTTGGTGGATACATTAATTTAAATAAAAAATTGCTTTAATTCAAGTAACAGTTTTTTGATTCCATAATTGGCAAAATTGCATATGTTTACAAAGTCTCATGTACATGTTCTATTTTAAGTTTTTTTTATTGTTTTCAGTATTCACTCTTTGGATAGGCATTGCTTATAACGGTTCTCTTCACAAATTTAGAGTAAAAGATTAAATTTAAAGACTGCATTTATTGGTTAACTTATTACATTTTAATCACAGCGAAATTTACATTTTGGGAAAGATAACTCAACGTAGTTTGGAAATATTCGAATTAAAAACAGTTAGCTACAATCGTTTTAAATTAAGACTTTAGCATATAATTATTTTATGCAATATGCTCCAATATATGTAGTAAGATGGTACATCTCATTTATCTGACCGTTATTTTCAGTTGAGCTCGATGTGTTGAGTTAGTTCCTTTAACAGCTCGATTGGTCAGATGATTTTGCGTTTAACTAAATAAAGCAACGCAATTTGATATCACTTTAATATTTGATAAAAGTATATATCAAAGCAATGAAGTGAAATTATCTGCTTCGAAATCATTTGATAAGTAATTTAACATAACGTTTAATGTTTATTTATTTAAATAAAATTGTAGAAATTTTAAGAACAGAAAAAATAACACTAAGGGCTAGAAAGTATTATCCCAATCAAAATAAATGCTAGGCAGTATTCGTCTTTTTTTTGCTCTAAATAATTAATTTGTACAGTGAAAACATTCCGTTTTGCTCCCCAAGCTTAACAGCTTTTTATTATATTAAGTATTTCGTTATTTTTTGCGATACTCTTCATTATTAATAAGAAGTTTCTATGAAATAAAAACCATACTCCATACTAAAAACGTAGCATTTTTAAATGATAAAAAGTTATTAAAGAAAGTAGTGCTCATACCAGAAAATCATCAATGTCGTCACTATGCTATCAAAATTTCGCTTATAAAACTTCCTTGCGTATGGATGCACTAATGAAAGAATAAAGTGAATTGAAAAAATAAAAAGGGCTCAGTGTAGTAAAAATGCTCAGTACTGAATTAAAATCGACAATAAATTGTTCAATTTAGCTAACTCGCAAATAATCGGTGTATGCTTCAATAAATGTATTCAAATTATCAGAGGATGCGAACTCAACATGTTTTACCTCTTTTCGCATTTGGTAGTTATTTATATTTAGTAAGTTACATATATTTCTATTAGCAATATATTTATAGTTATAAATTATGTAACACATATATTAACAATTACCTGATTTTGTTGATTTTGTTCTGCCATTGCCTTTTCTTTTGCTTGTCTTTTGCACTTATATCGGTGGTTTTGAAACCATATTTTAACCTAAAAGATGACCAAATTAATAAATTGATATAAAGTAAAAGTACTTAAAAATATTGTAACGCTGATCCTTTTAAATGTTTCTTTATCTACTGCAAATTTTTTTCAGATATTCATATGTTTCATGACACGGGTATTTGTTAAACATTATTGTTTATATCTACTTATATATACCAATAAGAATAAGCAAACATTTTTATCCGGATTCTAAGCGTTAACCGCTCAGATAAAATGTCATATTTTTCTTCATTTCTAATAAAATGTATTACCGTACACACTCCATTCTTTAATAGTAGTATCTATTAGTGTGAGCTTTCCAAATAAATAATAGAAACGGTTTTGATGTTCATTTAAGAAACATAAATTTATTGCCTGTGTTAAAAATATTAAAATTTTTTGATTAATTGAAGAAAAACTAAAAGTAAAAAAAAATCATTCTATTTAAAATATTTAAAGTAGTTGTACGACTGGCATCTTTATCTAAGGAAAATTTCTTTATATACATTATTCTTCGTAAAAACTCTTATTGTCATTGAGTATGTTTCCTTGACCATTTTTATTTCAAATATAAAATTTTCGGCCGTCGAATGAACGAACTCTACTCGCAGCTACATATAATTATCCATGAGCAAATACAGGTAGTCTCAAAAGGACACCTATCTTTTCAAATGTTTGCCCCTGTGACTTGTTAATGGTCATAGCAAATGCGGGTATAATTGGAAATTGTGTCCGCTGAAATTTAAATAGAAGAATTGTTCCAGAAAATGGTAAATTTATTCGTGGAATCAAAATTCTTTAATTGCGAACTACTCCCGTTAATACTTCGCAATCTATGGTATTGCGGTGCAAGCAGTTTTCTCTCATTCGAGTTCCATTTACTATGGCTTGTGCCATGTTCAAATTACGAATCAGCATAACAATGCAATTTATTTTCAATGTCAATTTATGCGGTGGCATTCCACTTACGTTCAGTAAATTTAAAAATTAATAATGATATTCATTTACGTCATTGACATCATTAGAAACTTTATCAAAACTTTAATAAACCTTCTCCTCCCCTGAAAGACGATTAAGAATATCATTATTTATTGAAGCGAATTCTTCATTGGTAGGAGCTAAAATTACAGAATTAAGAATTTGATCCGATAATATATTCTCACGAATATTGCCATAGATATCAGTAATTAAATTATCAAAACAACCAATTATTTGTTGTGGCAATTCAATAATGTCATCACCTAACTCTGGATAATTCCTTAATTCACCATTACCAAGTTTATTTATGAAATTCGACAAATTCTACTTCTTCTGGTCTAGCTCTCGTATTTTGTGTTAAGGTAACTTTGTGAAAAGAATTAAATTCCTTCCAACTAATGATGCAATTTTCAATTAAAGTAAATCGGGTCCCGTGTGGAAATTTGCCTTAAATCGCACATTACTATTCTAGTTTTACCACCAAATGGTGGGACAGAATGAACAAATCAAATAAGTTTTTCCTTCTGAGTGTTTACGGAGTTGCCAAGCCAAATTTAATTTAGTTAATTTTGAGTTTTTTGTTGTAATTGTTTTTTAGCAAATTAAGAGAGAAAGGGAGATCATGGCTTTATGATTTAGCCAATCATAAAGCCATGATCTCCCTTTCTCTCTTTATATTCTTAACTGTTTTTAACTATCTTAGGCACAAAAATGTAGAATAAAAAATACATTCTGCACTCCTCCTATTGACAATCTATCAAAAAAAAAAAAAAAAAATCAAGCGAATACGTTCAGTTTAGGTCAGTTAAAATGGTTCATAACTTTTTCCACTTGCCTATTTATATATATGTAGATGTACTTAGATTATTTTTAATGATAACATTTCGCGATCATACAGTACATGTTTTTTCGCAGGTAACGAAAAGTGTAAAAACCAATCATACAAAAGGATTTAAAAAAAAGCGAACAAACAAAATAAATTTGCTACCTATTTTTTACGAATCTATGTATGTACATATGTATATATGCAAAGCCTTAAGACTAGATATTTATTTATATGCATGTTGCTTGCGCGACCAAGCCACCTTCTTCTTTTAAATCCATGTTTACACCATGACGGTGGAAGAATAAATAAATACGTTCTGTAAAAAAAATCGAACCTTTTTTTTCATAAATGCTTATGTATTGCTTTTGTGTTAATAATGCGGGGTTATGAATGGTTGAAAAATTGTGCCGACGAAAAACCATTCCCCTCGTCTCTCTTGACAACAAAGTACGATGTTATGCCTGCATAATTGTTCTCGTGTGTTAAGGTTCAATAAGAACAACAACAAGTCTGTATATTTTTTGTTGAAATTTTTTAGCAAATTAAAAGAGAAAGAGAGATAATGGCTTTATGATTGGCTAATATTATTAACTGTTTTTAAATATCTTAGGCATAAAAATGTAAAATAAAAAATACATTCTGCACTGCTCCTATTGACAATCTATCAAACAAACAAAAAAAAAAAAAAAAATCAAGCGAATACGTAGAGTTTAAGTCAGTTAAAATTGTTTTTAATTTTTTCCACTTGCATATTTATATATATATATATATATATATATATATATATATATATATATATATATATATATATATATATATATATATATATATATATATATATATATATATACATATATATATATATATATATATATATGTATATGTATATATATATATATATATATATATATATATATATATATATATATATATATATATATGTATATATATATATATATATATATATATATATATATATATATACATATATATATATATATATATATATATATGTATATGTATATATATATATATATATATATATATATATATATATATATATATATATATATATATATATATATATATATATATGTATATATATATATATATATATATATATATATATATATATATATATATATATATATATATATGTATATATAATATACTGGCATGACCTGCCGGTGTCCGGAATATTTATTTTTGTAGACCACCGGGATAGAAAAGAACACACATAATTTTTCTATTAATTCCTTTATTACAATAAATTTACCTACTAGAATTTGTTACAATTTTTTTTTCACATTAATATTTATTTATTGTATCTTCAAAAACTGAACTAGCAATAAGTATTCAAATCTAAGTATAGATATAATTATTAGGCCCAACCAGTGTCGGACATAAACTTAGTGATAGTAATTAATAATACATAAGAATCGTATTTAGCAGAAAAATATTTTTAAAAAGTTTCATCTGGAGTGTTTCGTAGTAAAACCGTAGTATCCGTCTTTTTTAAGCGGATGTGTCCAGGAAAGTACAGGATGTTACGAGCAAGTGGATTAGGATGCGACTCGAGTTTTGTTAAATATTTGCCTGCATATTTTGCAATTTCAGCGGTCACAAGTGGCATATTTAAATCACGATGTAAAATTGATTTTTCATGTACCATAGAGCCGATGAATTAACCTTAAAATTTTGTTTTGCATACGTTGTATTCTCTCTACATTGGAAGCTGAAGCAGTTCCCCATAGCTTAATTCTGTAACACCATATGGGTTTCAAAGGCGACTTGTATATTAAAAGTTTACAATCTAGATCGAGAGTAGAATTTCTACCAATCAGCCAATGCATCTGGGTTAATTTAAGTTTCAATTGTGTCAACTTAGAATCAATGTGGTGTTTCCATGTAAGCCGTCGGTCAAGATGTATAACAAGGTATTTCACCTATGAATGTTGAGGAACAAATTGATTGTTGATTCGAATGGAGGAACAAGTGTCTCGAGTAAATGTGACATGAACACACTTTTGTTCATTTACTTTTATTCTCCATAACTTCAACCACAGTTCCAACAGGTTAATATCTTCCTGCAGATATGGGGATGCCTCGTGAGGGTTTTCATGCATACTAGGGCAGGTTGTATCATCGGCAAATGTAGAGGTGAAGATATTACTGCTCAGAGACATATCACAGGTATAAATCAAATACAAAACTGGCCCCAGTATACTCCCCTGTGGCACCCCAGATGAGATAGTTTCGGGCACACTCATGAAGTCTCCTTCCACGACAGTAAACTTCCGGGCAAGAATGTAACTTTCCAAAAGACTTACAATGTCTATTGGTAGATATGTCTTCAATCTTAAAATTAGGCATTCATGCCACGCTTTATCAAATGCGTGAGAAACATCAATAAAGAGGGAAGGACAATACTTCTTATCTTCAAATGTTCTTGTTATGAGATGAACCAATCTATGAGTTTGTTCGATGGTGCTATGCTGACTTCTAAACACAAATTGATGGTCAGGTATGCATCCATTATCAGCTAGAAATGGAGACAATTTTGTCATGAGCAGTTTTTCGAAGAGCTTTGAAATTTTTGACAGCAAACTTCATTTCACATTTACCATTTACATTCACAGGTGAAATACCTTGGTATACACCTTGACCGACGGCTTACATGGAAACACCACATTGACTCTTATGACACAAATGAAGCTTAAATTAACCCAGAAACATTGGCTGATTGGTAGAAATTCTACCCTCAGTCTAGATTGTAAACTTTTAATATACAAGTCGCTTTTGAAACCCATATGGTGTTTCGGAATTCAGCTATGGGGCACTGCTTCAGCTTCCAATGTAGAGAGAATCCAACGAATGCAAAACAAAATTTTAAGATTAATTACATCGGCTCCTTTGTACATGAAAAATTCAATTTTACATCGTGATTTAAATATGCCACTTGTGACCGCTGAAATTGCAAAATATGCAGGCAAATATTTAACAAAACTCGAGTCCCATCCTAATCCCCTTGCTCGTAATATCTTGAACTTTACTGGACGCATCCGCTTGAAAAAGAGGGACACTACGGCTTTAATACGCGGCACTCCAGATGAAACTTTTTGAAAATTATTAATTACTATCACTAAGTTTATGTCTGACACTGGTTGGGCCTAATAATTATATATATTTAAGATTTGACTACTTATTGTTAGTTCAATTTTTGAAGATTCAATAAATAAATATAACCGTGAAAAAAATATATTATTTTATAATAATAAAACCGTTTATGTAATTAAAATAAGGTTGAAAATTACCTGCGTAGGAGTTAAGTGAATTAGGCTGGCCAAGTGTTCACGTTCTGGGGCTGACAAATATCTCTGCTGTTTAAATCTTCTTTCTAGTTCATACACCTGCAAAAAGTTTTTAATATAATTATATATAGCAATAACAATAACATAAATAATACCAATAATAACAGTATTATCAGTAAAATACTAACAATAAAAATGTATATTTTGTTTTATTTATTGCCTAAGTATTAATTGATTGTTAAGCTTAAACTTGCATATACATGAATATCAATGACTGTATACAAAAATTTAAATGTCAATGCTAGCACTTTTATTTCCGTAACTGTAACAAATAGTATAAAATATATAAAAGGAAGGCGGCAACAAAATACAATTTCACCAGGCTTCATGTGCTTGTAAGAAAACCAATACATATAAATAACTACATAACAATTTCTGGCGAACCCTACGTGATCCTGTAGTAAAACACAGTATTACTTATATCTCGCATACGAGGACACCATAAGCCCACACATCAGAATATCATCAGTCCGCCCTTCCGGACATATTTTATCCGCATTCCAGGATATCTTTAGTCCACACACCAGGCAATAATCAAACCACTAATTAGTTTATTAGTTTATTAGGTTCATCCGGTATTTACAATGACGTCATTTGATTAATTTTTTAGCAGGAGAAAACTGATCGGCGAAAGAGTCGAAAGAAAGCTATCAGCTGATATTTTAAGAAGGATCTAGTAGCAACAAACGATTCGGCTAGAAACTTCAAGTTGATGCCATTTCTCTTTCCATTGAGAGCATTCAAAGAAAGTATATTCGGCATCATCGATTATGTTGTTTAGGTATTTCCTAAAAAACCGTGGTCGGTCATCAGCTGCTTCAGGTAGTAGTTTACCGACTCTTCGACTCTCCGTTCTGCTTATGCTTGGAACAAGCATCTTCGTCCGTCTGGTCATAGTTTCCGGATTCCATATTTTCTTCCATTTCTTGTCTTATTATGATCTCCTTATCCCCTTTGTTCATTCATATTTTCCTTTTTTTCTGTATTAATAAAACTATTGGAGTCGTTCCCGCTAGAACGAGTACGGCTGATGTTTAAACAGTATGGTAAGTAGGAGCCATCCGAAGGTTATGCCCTTTGCATTAGTAGTTTTCTCTTGTTTTGTTACCTGGCACCTATATTTGCCATTAATATGCTTAGGTGTGCCGTCGCTTTTGCTGCTTTGTTCACTGCATATTGGACTTGATTTAAGAACGTTATCTTAAGTTCAAATTTTTTGCCAAGAGAGCTTACGAATCTTGTTGTGCGCATTTGTGTCTTTTCGATGCTGATGTTTATTTCCAGCGGTATGTTTCCTCTGGTTGGGAGAAGTAGTTTGGTTTTCTGGATTGCTAGTTGAAGACCATTAGCGTCAAGTGAAGTCTTTCAGCCTTATTCAAAAAAACTTAACACAGGTTGGTAAACCAACTTTAACATTAAAGAATTTAAAGCAGCTACTCACCTACTTAAAGCGATGTTAAAATATTTTATTGTTTTGACAAACAAAGTTTTGTGAACAAAATTATTGATAATATTTGAAGTTGTGTGGATTTGTGAAATAAAAAAAAAAATTGATATATTAAATTTAATGAACAGAATTGGTAAAATTGATTTTTATTTTATGTGAAAATTATTTTCCAATGTAATTTTTTATTTAGAACGTGCCGCAATTAACGTCTGCCACATAAAAATTTAGAAAACTGGTGGTGATGCCGTGCAATATTACAAGAAAATGCTATACTTAGAGCATTTATTGAAAAATATTTTTAAAATCAATTAAATTAAAATACATAATTGGAAAACATATATTGACATACATATATATATATATCTTGATTTTATTTTGTTTTTCATTTAGAAATATTTATTTAAATACATACATATGTACATCCCTTTAAGTTCTTGTAATATCAAAAAATAACAAATAAAATTAATAAAACAAATACTAGTTCAAATATTGCAATGTAAATCAAATAAGGATTTGTTTTTATTTTAATTTACTTAACGTTTGTACTAATGCAGACTAGGTTACCAAAACAAAAAACATAATATTAATATTAAAAAGTTTTAAATAACTGAAAAGTAATTCCTTTTTTCCTTTTTTCACTGGTATTATTCTCATTGCTTATCTGTAGAAGGAAATTTACTTTCAATGCTTTTTAAGGGTGTTTCTATAATTAACATACTCGTATGTATGTATGTATGTTTCTTAGCAAAATAATGTAAATATACAAAACGTTATAGTGATGTACATACAACCAAAACGAGTAAACAAAGCTCGTTCTTCAAGTAATCGGTTTAAAACCTTTACAAAAAAATAGGTGTATTTATTTTACATTGCGATAAATCTACTTAGTTTATGTTTTTTATGTACTATACATATTAATTTACATCTTAAATAACGAAAAATTACATTTCTTATTAAAACTATGCAAAACATTATCAATATATCCGACTATCCGGATGAGTAATACTCGTTTGTTTTGCATCGTTAACTATAAAGAGACAAGAGAGAATGATGGTGTTGCCAGTATCAACATGTAAAATTTATTAAAGCATACACTAGCTAAAGTACTGTTTTTGAATAGGAATTTTTAACATAGGTTTGTTAGCCTTAAAGTCTTTGGTAACTAATGTGAACTTCAAGCCTCAATTAAGTTTTTTTTTTGAATAAGGCTGTTTGCCTTGATCATTATATACCATCATCGTATCACACTATAAAGATATCTTCTGATATTTCATCCCTTAGTATATCATCGTAGCTAATGTTCCATAAGCCGGGGCCCTGAAATGATTCCTGTGTTGCTCGTGATGTTAGTGAAATCCTTCTCTGTTCTCTTTTCGCGTAATATATAAGTTTCCTCTTCTTGAAGTAACCCTTTATCATTCGCGATAGATATGCCGGTGTGCTAAAGCGCGTCTCTAGAGCCTGGAGGACAACAGACTACCTTAAGCTATTAAAAGCATTTTTAAGATCCAATGTGGCAAGAAGAATGAGTTGTCTACTAAAGTGATTTTTTGTTTTGCGACATTGAATGTATCGAAAACATCTTTTAGTGCCCTAATGGTGGATATTTCAAGTCCGAAGCCAATTTGGCTTTCTGATTGGCCTCCTCTATGGGTTATGGCATCCGTTAGCCAAGGTTTTGGAAGTATTTGACCCAAAAAGCTGGCCAAAATTATTACGCCTGTTTTTTGTTTTAAAAGTTTAACTTTTTTGATAGTTTTAGTTTTAGTTTGATAAAAAAAATTTACTGACAGGTTATTATTGGGTTAGTGTTATTTTTGACACCCACCAAAGTGTCCTGGAGACGATCAAGTCTTATTTAGACCGCAGGTATACAAAAACAGTCTAATAGGTGTGTATGCGTGTGGTTGGCTTATAATTATTCCTGATAAGACAGTTAGTAAATTTTAATTTATGAACTAAGAACTGAATTTTAAGAAAATCCTTTTTTAAGGGCGGGTAATCCATCACATTGGTAGTTGTTAAAAGTGATATAAATAATATTTCACATCAATAATTCGAAAAACACAAAAGTTTATGACGACAATAAAGTATAAGAAAATGTGCCTTATGAGCAAAAATAGAAAAAAAGATAAAATTTTCAAAAAATCACCAAAAATAATGGCGCAAACTTGCGCAAACTTTTTTCTTTTTTCTTAAATTGGAGATCTCATATTTTATTGTGGTATATAACATTATTTGTAGAACAGCTAACCTCACTTTCAAAAAACTTTTCCTTTTTTTTAGTAAGAATTTATATATATACATACATATATATGTTTCTAAAATTAAAAAATTTTTGTCAAAAGCCCACATCCAGGCTGAATCATTAGTGGATGAAACGGGCAAGACAATTGAAAATGTGGAGGAAACCATTAAACTCCTCATGGATACACATTTTCCATGCAGCCCGGCCGAACTTTCGGCTATGCTGTACGATGGGAGAAGTGGTGAACATGAGGTGCCTATTATCAGCGATAGGATGGTTATGGAAGCGATAAAAAGCTTCTCTCCGTTTAAGGCTGCGGGTCCGGATGGTATCTTTCCGGCGCTCCTGCAGAAAGGGATGAATTTAGTTTCGACACCTCTTGCAGGTATTTATAATGCATGCCTAACACACGCATATATTCCAGTAGGCTGGCAGGAAGCGAGGGTAGTGTTTATCCCCAAACCTGGCAAGCCAAATTATTCTTCACCAAAGGCTTATAGACCAATAAGCCTAACTTCCTTCTTGCTGAAAACCATGGAGAGGATAATCGACGACATGGTTAAAGGCAGGATCGCAGGCCATATGCTGAGGTTCAAGCAACACGCATACGTCAAAGGTAGATCAGTGGACACTGCATTGCATAATGTGGTGTACTTTATAGAAAGGTCTCTTAATGAAAAGATGTACACTCTCGCGGTTTGCATTGACATTGAGGGGGCTTTTAACAACGTGCATACCAACACACTTATCCATTCCCTGGACCAGTTTAATGTCAACCGGGCGATACGCGACTGGATTGGCAGTATGCTAAGGAACAGATGGATTAATTGTGAGGCGCACAATGTAAGTATAAGAAAAAGGGTGCAATGTGGAACTCCACAAGGGGGGATTTTATCACCCCTTCTATGGACCACAACAATATACACCCTTATTAGGACTCTGACCGATGAGGGATTCGAGACAGTCTGCTATGCAGATGACGTCATGATACTTCTGAAGGGAAGGGATCCAAATCTTTTGTGCAGGAAGGCCGAGGAGGCATTAACCCTGGCACACAACTGGGCTCAACCAAGAGGGTTGAACGTTAACCCAGAAAAAACTGAAATTGGCCTATTTACAAGAAAGACGAAGATAGCTCCATATGATGAGCCGCGCTTTCTTGAAAGGACAATAAATATTTCCGACAGGGTGAAGTATCTAGGAGTCATTCTCGATCGGAAATTAAAATGGAAAGACCACATAAACGAAAGAGTCAAAAAGGCTCATATATGTTGGTCAATCTGTAAACGGGCCATAGGCGCAAGATGGGGGCTGAATCCAGAGATGACACACTGGCTTTATAGTAGCGTTATCAGGCCGATTATGACCTATGCTTCTATAGTGTGGTGGACGTCGATGGAATATAAATGCAACATCAAAACAATACAGAAAGTTCAGAGAACCTGCTGTCTTGGTATAAGTGGGGCCTTCCGAACGACATCAACAGGGGCGATGGAAACAATATTATCTATCCAGCCAATCGAAATTCGTATAAAATACGAAGCGGCTCTTGCAGCAAAACGACTAAAGGTGATGGGTGAGTGGATCGATCAGGAACACGAAGCGCATCATCAACGAATCTTTATGGCCATAGGAGAGTCCATACCGGATAATGTTGCAAATGACCGCATACCGGAGACTAGACTAGAGGCCAACTGCGGAACATTGATCCCCGACATCCATTCCTGGTTGACCGACCCTTGGAACCAGATCCCCATGGGGCTTCATTGTTACACGGATGGATCAAGGTCGAGAGGGAAAACGGGACTTGGTGTTTATATAGAAAACACCACAGAACTGTTTTTCCGCCTGCCGGACTATTGCACAGTTTTGCAGGCGGAAGTTCGGGCGATAACAGAGTGTATCAGGGAACTCAACGTAATGGGGAGGTCAGGACTTGTGAATATATTCACAGATAGTCAGATGGCCATTAGAGCAATCTCAAAGGAACGCACTAAATCACGTACAGTTTGGGATTGCAAAAACGTTATTAACAGTTACTCGACACATGGTGAAGTGCGCATCATATGGGTGCCAGGGCACGCGGGGATAACTGGAAATGAAAGGGCAAACTCACTTGCTTCTAGGGCAATAGAGTTAGGTAATATAAGCTTGGAATGCGCGAAACCTTTCGATGCAGTTAAATCCGAGCTAAAGACTTGGGCACATAGGGCCCATTCAACTCTCTGGAATAACGGAACCATGGGAATCAATACAAAAATTCTATGGGGAGATCCAGACGAGAGAAGAACGAGGGAGCTGCTAAAACTTAGTAAGCTCGAACTAAGTAGAATAATGGGAGTTGTAACAGGGCACTCTCAACTACTGGCACATCTTAAACGCGTCGGAATAGCGGAAGGAGATGAATGTAGAGCATGTGGGGAGGAGAGCGAAACATTGGAACACTATTTGTGCCAATGCCCCGCCTTCTCACAAATAAGATCCCGATATCTTGGGGGTGACATCTTACCGGACATAAGCCGATTACGGGGAATATGCTGGAGGAAACTAAGGAACTTTGTGAGTGACACGGAGTTTCTCTAGGCCTTTGGGTCAATATATTATGGTTAAATTCAAAGGAGCGCACAACAAGCCTTCACTGGCTTAAGTGTATGTCGTATGACATGGGCTGACATACCCCTCCAATCAACCTAACCTAACCTAACCTATATATATATATATATATATATATATATATATATATATATATATATATATATATATATATATATATATATATATATATATATATATATATATATATATATATATATATATATTTTTTTATAATTAATATTTTTAAAATAAATATTTGAGATAATTTTTTCTTTTTAAATATTAAAAATAGCTGCTGATGGAATCTTTTAGGTAAAAAAAATCAATATAATACCTCTATTCGTTTAGCCACAAAAAATTTCATATAAATATCTTGAAGTCGAAAAAATTCAATAAAAACTCATGCAATTTTCTTCACTTTCCTGACTTTAACAGTGTCCCACAACTATAAATCTTAACTTACCATCTTTAAAATGCACGATATGATGTAGAATTTTGTTTTCTATCGATGTACGTAATTACTTCATAGGATTTCATCAAATTAATTTTTGCCTTTTTGGCCAGCTTTTTGGGTCAAATACTCCTCTGTGCGGTGTCTAGAATGGAGAGTGGTTGATACGCTTTGGGTAAAAACCTTCCATGAGACACTTATTATACATGTGAAGAAACAGCTGTAGCCGCTTTAGCGCTATGTTTTTGATCACCTCCGCTGATATACCAGCTGCGCTAGTTAAATATTTCAAGAACCTTCCAAACTTGTATCCTATGTAAAATTTTCTCTGAGTGCAGAATACTATCTGGTATCGTGCCCTCGCAGCCAGATCGCAGTACGTTTCCTACGTTTGCTGCAATGTCCACTGGCTATCATTTCAATTTTACATCTTCCTATGGAATTAGTGATTTGCATACTTTAATCATAGTGCCAAGTTACCTGATACTATGAGTTATCTCGCAGTCTTTCAATCTGCTCTAGTCTAGTATCCAAATTGCTGATGTCTTATAGTCGTCTTCAATCCATAAGCAGGTTTTTTTTTCTATTTTCTTCACAGAGTTTAGGCCCCAACAAGTGCTCTAAATTGGTCCTTCTTTCTGCTAGGCTTAAGCAGCAGTTGAAAGTTCAGAAAGTGACGCTTTTTGTCACATTTAATACATAGACCAGCCCCTTTCTTGTTATGTACCGCAAATTTTCTTTGAGTGTGTCGGAGTCCAAAACATCTAAAAGGACACTTTAGCTCTTCCCGATACTTTACTCTGAAGTTCGTTTATCCAATTGTAATATGTTTGGTGTTCAGTAGCTTGTTTGCTCCAGACGAAGGAAGCACGACGAAAGTTTTTCGTTGTATCCGAGATTTTAGGATTTATTATACGTACCGAGACATCTTTTTCTGCTGTGCCGGCTTCTTTTAGTATACCATTATTAATTTTCTTAAAAAAACACCTATTTCTCCTATCTACACCTTAACCTTCGGCTTTAAGTCCTTGACAACTGTGGTTTCTTCAGTGTTCTTTTAAGAGTGTCACAAGCTTGTTTAATCTCTCCTCTTTTGGCTGCTTCAAGAACGATGGCTCCCATTTTTTTCCTTTGAAGAGAATGTACCGCGATATTGTCATCATCTGGCTTTAAACTTTTCCCTGACATTTTTTAGGACCTCAGTTTGAACCGCGCTTTTTTATGGGTCTCTTGTTTTCTAAGGATGTTGAGCGCTTTTGGTTGCTAATCATATACTTTTTACAAGCCGTCTGCTTTCCGTACGTTTCTCCTTTTTTGTTTCTTTTCAGAACTTACTACTTACTGGCCTTCGTAGACTAGTAGGTAGTGCATTAAACTCGTAGTGCGAAGGTCGCAGGTTCGAATCCTGCCGCAGAACTCTGGCAGTTTATGTTTGATAATTAAAGGGAGCGCACAACAAGCCTTCACTGGCTAAGTGTATGTCGTATGACATGGGGCTATCACACCCCTCCAATCAACATAATTTAACCTTACCTCCTCATATTCAAAATAAAATTTTGTCTGTCATCGATTTTCTTCTCAGAGGTTACTGCATTACTTTTCTTTTGTGATTAGAGGCATTTGAGTGCTACTATATCTCCAGAGTATCGAGTTCAGTGCGCTCTTTAGTTGTTCCAATATATTTTTACTTTAGAGGGCGTCGTGACCTTCATTTTTAATAATATTGGCTGTTGAATGCATTCAACGCAGTTGTTCGCCATGTGCCACGCTAAATCCCGGTGGTAGCTTGAGCTTAGCCCTATAAAATGAGTAATAATAGATATTTTTTATGGTCTTTCCAGACCTTGACCTTTGGCCAATTACCCCTAGAACTTAATATGTTACTACCCAATCCCTGAAATAACAGGGCAATGGGCGTGCATATAAGAAATAAAAGGAAGTAGCTCTGCCTATGCTTGTCTGGGTAGAGGTGCTACCGATACCTCAGGTTTGCATGACACCTGAAATCGGAGGTGTTTTTAACACGCGGCTGACCAGAGTCCTATCTGGTGCCACGGGAACCAGTAGCCCCTAGGACTTGTCCTAGTCTGGTTGTTGGTGAGGCCCCTTCGGGGATCACGTGGTGGCTGTGGTTAAAACCCAAAGATACGCGGGAAGAGGTATGGGTCAGGTGAGTGTTTCTGCAATTGTTGTGGAGGCTTTTGTAGATGCTCTCTTCAGGCCATATATCTCTAGGTGCTGTTGCTATTCGACAGAGCTGCTCTAACGGTTGCGGGTCGTTGGGGTTGCTTGGAGGTTAGATAGCTCCAGCACTTTAGCAAGGTGTCTGTACAAGGTTCTGCAGCCTGTACAGAATTGCTACCAATGTTGTCCCTATTGGGGGCACATTTAGGACCGCCCCCTGTATGTGCCCTTGAATGGGGACAACGGGGACCGTGGTGAACGACTTTATTCACCCTTGTGCAGGAGTGCACCGTCAGGTTAGGCCTTCGGGCAGGTACTGACGTGAATCTTTTGCAACTCTGTTACTGGTGCAGTCGTGGAGTAAAATTCTAAAGAATTTTACTAAAAAGAACTTACATAATAAAATAAATTCCAAAGAATTTTTAACAAAAATTAAACAAAACTAAAAATTAAAACCATATAAAAAAGATTCAAGAAATTATAATCGAAGGTTTTATTAAAATTATTTAATGTTGAAATTAAAGAAAACCAAAGAAAAATATTTGGTGTAATTGTTGTTTATCATTATTTATCAAAAACTATACCAGTTAAACCAAAAAACAAATAATATTAAAATTTATAATTTTTAAATAAAAATATTACAAAAAATATACATAATGATGTCAAGACAAAAAGATTTTGATACAAATCTGAAAATAAACAACGATATGGAGGAGTAAAGGATAGCTGAGTTAGAAACGGTTATAAGATGACAAGAGGAAAAAATACAACAACAGCAACAACAGTTGGAACAAGAACAACTACAAATACAACATCAACAATTTGAACAACAACAAATACAACTACAACAATTGCAATCCGAACAGTTTCAAGAACAACAACAACAGCCGGACCTACAAATAAATTCTCAATAGCAGTTCATGATGAAACCCAAGGATGCACCCTTTGTCTTGAGTGAAAATTATCTATGTGTTTCAACCCAGAATTACGAATGAAGAGGTTTTTAATCGCTGCAGAGCAGTTAAAGTTAGTAATTTAGATGCATTTTTTAAGGTCTGTGAAAGGGCTAAATGCGTCTTGAATGAACTCTACACATCTGACCCCCTTAAACCTGATATGTATAATTATAAATGTATCGATAGAGATTTAGTAAACATTATGCTAGAAAAAATCGACGCACAGTGGTTGAAAATCGTTTTTCATTGGCCAAAATTCTGTAACTTTTGAACCGATCAAAATATTGAAGTAATTTTTTTTTAATGGATAGATATTTAGTTCAGCTTGACTCAGTTTTAATTACATTAAAATTGACTGAGTACTTCTTAAGGACTTCTAGGTCAAAATTGAACTTTTGATTTTTTTTTTTAACTTTTGGAGTGAAATATTGGTTTATTTTTTTTATTTGCATATTAAAAAATTTTACATTTGGAACTTAATAATAATTGTAATAATTTTTTGTGATAATGGAATTTTTTTAATGTTACACTCAAAAAAAATTTTACACAAAAAAATGTTTACACTCAAAAAAAAAAATAGTAAAATTAACTGGATATTTTGCTGTTACCACAGAAAAATTTTTTATTTTTTGCTGTCAAAGTAGGTTCTATTTATTATTATTTTTTACTAATACTATGATTTTCGTACTTAAATAGCAATGAAAGGCAATTATAATTATTATTCATTGAAACAAATATTGATTGCAAATATTCTATATTTTGCTGTGTACTATTTCTGTTCTTTAGTAGTTTTTTGGCTTCTTTGTCTAAATCCCGATGTTCCACTTTCCATTTATATCGAATATTGGAGATGAACGGATCGGACGTTGCCAATAATATATTAAATAGGTCTTCATTTGTGGAATTTCGTGAACTATTGCAGATATATTTCTCCATGGGTAGTTGGTTGTATATATTTTTGCAGTTTCCTTAGCATAATCTCCTAATTGTTTAGAGTCAATTTCTTCATTGCACGCAAGTACTTCTAGGATAATTTTAAATCCACTCCTGTTGTTTCAGATGCTGTTTCTGGATCTGAAAAGAATCTTCGTGCGGTATTGCCATCATTTGTATTGCCTGACCCTTGTTTTGGCTGATCTATAATCA